>DWAP01000462.1:0-21342 GCA_018230625.1 Heliconius eleuchia
CAGAAAGTGGGGAACGGAGTGTCTTAATACAAGGTTCCCTCTGCCTACCCTGCTGCGTGAGGGATACAGCTTGAAGCTGATTTATTTTATTTAATAAAGTGTAACGAGGATTCGTTAGTTCACAATAACGGACTGTCCGCCGATAACTCACGCTGGAACGAAACTATTAATGAGATTAGCATATAACTGGCACGACCTGTTTAAATTTCAATACTAAACTGTGTACCTAAACGACAAGTACTGCACGTTTATACTAATCTTTACTGTTAGAATAGCATTTTAGAGCAAATTCGAAATATGATTTTGTTTATTTATATCCATGTAATAATACATATGTTTGTGTAGACCCTTAATATAATGTGGGCCAAATTAGATATTTTTATCTTTTGATGTTAAAAATCAAGTATTTTGTATTTTGAATTTATATTTTGTTAATTTAACTTTAGGCTAGTGTTTTTTGTATAAAAAAATCGTTAAGTCTCGCATTACAAAATCTTATGTTATTTAAATTTCATCGCAGCAACATATACTATTTTAATATAATTTTTAGCGCATTGTATTAAGAAGCTCTTATGAAACTTTTCACTATTCAATGTCTCGATTAAAAAAAATCTTGAAAAAATATCGATATAAGCACATATCCGTTACCGGTCCCCAATTTCTGTGTCGCTACCATGACCCTCTCTACATACATACATACATCGAAGACTCTTACACAATGTATATTCTTTAATATTACAAATAATACTTTTTTACGGCAATTATAGTTTTAGCTAAGTGGGTTATCTCAAATTATGAATGGCAGTGTATGTATATTCTTATCTCGGTGTCTATGCCTACATGACAGGTCGGTCGACTGTAGTACAAAGAACGATCATTCTGCTAACAATACCAAGGGCGAACCGGTTACATTTTGCTTTGCATTTGATTAATTGATCATCTACGTATAATGTTAACAAATGCGTATGGCTTAATTAAATATAAAGTTAATATAATAACGTAATAATATTACAATAAAATCAAGCAACATAATGGAACACATAGTTATCTCTGCCCGAATAATGAAAAATATTCACAAATACACTTTATGTAATCTAAGTATTAATCAAGCTCACGCTGTATGTCGCACTCAGCAGGGTAGACAGAGGGAACCTAGTATTAGACACTCCGTTCCCCACTTTCTGCCGAATTCTGGAGACATTGCGTGTTGAGTGGCAGAACTCAACTATTATATATAGCATTTCCTCGAATGGAAATCGAATCCAAAACCTGTTCACAGTCGCACGACTGTGCCTCTTAATGTAATATATAAAAAGTAGATAGTTAGCTGCGAAAAAACAATAAAATATTCTTCATTTGACCCTTATGTTAACAATTCAGGAAGAGTACTAAACATGTACCCAGTAACAGTTGTATCTAGCTCTAGCGCTCTTTCTCTGTACGGTAATGATTTGAAAGTCAATATAGTGGTAATTAATGAACATTTGCATTGCTAGTTTGTACTGTTGGGGCATTCCTATTGATCGCGTGAGAAAAGTTCTAGAGCCATTGAACTATTAAGTTTCAAATAATTTAAGTAAAAAGAAGAGTCTAATTAAATAAGTAATTATGAGACCAGTCGCGACACAGGGGCACAAGGTGTGACTTTGACGTTGTGGGTTCGATCTCCACTCGAGGAAATGAAATATTTACTTTAATTTATATTTTCATTTCTTCGCTCTGGTTTTGACGCAAAGTGCGTCGTTGAGTTCCGCCACTTAGCACGCAATGTCTCCAGAATTTGGCGGAAAGTGGGGAACTGAATGTCTTAACGCTAAGTTCCCTTTGCCTACCCTGCTATGTGCGGGATACAGTGTGAACCTAATTTGTTTTTTATTAAATAAATAATTATAATATTTATATTTAAATTGAAGATATATTGAAGCAAGAAAAAATAATGACATACTTTTCAGGTCATCTTTCCAATTACTCATACGATAAAAAGCATTTTTATATGCCTGTAACAGAAATACAATTTATAAATTAAAAAAAAAATGTGCTGGTTATTGATTCTTCTTCTTCGCTTAGATTTAAAAATACAAAATTATATAATTTTTAGATACAAAATGTAACAGTGAAACTATTTATAATAAATAACATTCAACACATGCACAATCTATAAATTATACTCAAATGAATGTCAAAGTATATTTCGACATGCACTAAAGTCTAGGCAACACTATTGCATACTTGATCGAATTGGGCAACCAAGTCAAAACCTAAGTGGCCTGTGTCGATTTATAATTTACATATGTATGCTAATAAAGTCTTGTAACAAATACATTATAATTATATTCATGCATATATCGTATTTCCATAAAAAAATATTTACATTAGGTATATGATATATGCCAAAAAAGGCGCTGTAGGACCCCCAATAGTAATGGCCATACTCGTGATTACTACCCATACTCACGGAAATGATAATAATTAAATTATTTTAATGTCTCCGCTCTGGTACACAAAACCAGCCACTCAATACACAATATCTCGAAATTTGGCTTCTCTCTGCCTACCCTGTGCAGGAAAAAACTAGAAGCTGATATTCTTTAATGAAATTAATCATCATAATAAGAAATTCAGAGTTACTTATTACTACACCAACGAGTAGGTAGAAAGGATTCTACATACTATACATTATGTGACAAAAGCGAGAAATAAAAGATTTTGTAAACCATGTGAGAATAGTACTAAGCGAATGTGATATAAAATGATGCAATAATATAATTGAACAAAATACGTAAGAGTCTCTACGTGACACACCAATTACTATAATTGATTTTTTATTTGCATTACAACGTTCGTGTTACCTACAAACAAGATATTCCTTTAATTTTGTTGCAACACGAGTTGTATAAGAATGTAGCAAAGTTTGATGATATATTCATTAGTTAAAGCTGAACGAATTGCAGTCAAAGCAAGTTTTTGAAATTTTATGATAATTCTTCTAAATTATTTAGTAAATATAAGAGAAAGCACAATGTAGGAGAGGATGTACCTGACTCTATCTACACTATATATAAAATATGTATAAAATAAAATACTGTTAATGTTAGTATCAAGTCTACAGAAAAACTAAGTATATAATTTTATTTTCTGTAGAATGTTTAAATATACTAGTAATTAGGTACTTTTTACTCTTCTTTGAATTTTTTTTTAATATTATCACACAGCGTTAGTTTACGTCACTTAAAACGGAATGTTAAGAGTACAAACGTGAAGCGGAGAATAAAGTGTCTTTACACTGGGTATGAGCAGCGTGAAGTAAGAAAAAATAGTCCTAAACTATTAACACCTGATTAAATTTCTTATTACGTTATAGTTTCGAAAGCGTAAACATTGAATTGCTGAGCCTGAAAAGGTGCGGTTGTCCGTGATCGACAGATAGGGACGACGAAAGCGACCCGCTGTCCCACATGCATTGTTATTGATATCGCAACTAATTAATTATTGTGTTCATGATTCATGACCTTTATTATTATTGTTTGTTACGAAAATGGCGGTTATTATTAGAAATACACACATACATATTTGTCTATTTTTGTTATAATAGTATGCTTTAAAATGGTATTATTAGATTTAAATTTTGAGCTATCTTTGCGGTTCTAGATATTACCTTCTATATGACTAATCCGCAAAATGTGACAAGATATGAGAAGCACAAAAACAAATTCAAAATCAATATCTTTTTTCAAAAATCATTTGAAAGTATCTAATAAAAACAGTACAATTTTTTCAGATATATAATTAAAAACATTGACGGACTAACGATCATTTTAAATCACATAAAGAAATATTTCACATTCACACAACACTTGGTTGAACTCCGGTGTTTATTTAATAAGAAGCAATTTATCATGTCGACTAGCAATCGATGGATTATGTGCATGTCTATAGAAATGTATTCACTAGTTATTTTCATTTCAAGCTATAGAGTTTTATTTCTTTCATTTAATTTCAATATTCCCACGATACTTACTACTTTATTAAAGGTATGTAATACACATCAAAACATTTATGTAGATTTATGTATATACGTATATATAGTTTTGTTTTTTTTTGTTTTACGCTTTTATTGCATATCGTTAGCTAGGACGGCAGAAAGAACTTAGTGTTCGGACAACATGTTCTCCAATTTCCGCTTGAATCAGAAACTTGTTTGGGTTACAGAATTAAACGCTATACTACTATTTTTTACCAAGTAGGAAAATGAAAATCATTCATCCCTATTTAACACTACACATTAATGTTTCTTCTAATATATTTTGTTATTGTCCTGGTTACAGAGAAAAGCAACAGGAGCAGAGCTATAAGCCATTTGAATAAAACCATAATACAAAGAAATTTTAGTTCGCAAAATTAAAAGAAATCTTAAAGTTTTACATTTTACATTTTTATAATATATACAGAAACATATTAAGTAAGATTACTGTAAAAGACAACTACTAAAAACTTATAAAAAAAAGGTTGTGTACATTCCAAAGTATTTCCAAAGCCCAGATTTCGACACGCTGCAAAATATAAGAGCAATAATGATCGTAACTAAGAGACAATTAAACTATAAACTTCAAGGTCAACTGACGGGATTAAGAATTAATTGACAGAAGGTTCCCATCACAAATCTCCATAGGTCAAGGATTGTACCTACAGTGTAGAAACTATAGTTCATGTTAAAAAAAAAACATGAAATACTTTCTATTTTAAGCTTTATAATCTTAATATTATTTCGAAAAACACACATGGCATATTTCGAAAGTAAAAAAGTAGGCAAAAAAATTGTCTAGTGTCTTCACACTCCGTTCTTCACTGTCCGCCTAAATATCGTTATTTTTTTTGTTTCTTATATAATAATTGGCCTATATTACCAAAAATTCTAAATCTCAACCTGCTGTTTGGCACTCATCCGCTTCCACTAGCTGCCTGGAACCGATTTATGTTAAAATTACAAATAGAGTTTTATAAAATCCTACAATCCCATTTCATTAATCAGCATTAAGAAAGAACTCGTCAAACTTCCTCCAGCCACGGTTTGCTTCACGTACTATTGTGTTCTGTGATCGACGAAGCGTAACGTCAATAGAGTTTTTATAAGTATCGTCCCATCTATATTGTAATTGTTTGCTATTAAAATAAAAAAAAATATAGAAAAAAAAATAAAACCTTATTGTTTTTTGTGCTCATGTAAAATATAACAATGGACATTAAGTAATATTTTTATTCATTAAACTATTTTGTGTTATGTAATGTAGTCAGCAGAATAAATATATAATGAAATAATAACATTTAATTTTTGTTTATCTTCACGTTATGTGCAACACAGGGTAGACAGGTGGGACCTACAATCGAGACACTTCGTTCGCCGCCTGCTGCCAGAATACGAGGCATTCTGCGTGGCAGTGTTGAGCGACAAGAGCAAGAAGGGCGAAACCTAACTGATCATTTATTTTTATTGTAAAAGTAACAATTACAACTTTACCAGTTTTGCAAAGACTATTATTTAAATATAATACAACTCAACCTTAAAAGAACACCTGTCGATCAATATTCATAAATCAAATAAATTGACTTTTGGACAAGTGTATAACTGTGATAATAAAACCCGTTATGAGTCATATGTATATCTATCTATAACAATGTATGTATAAATAAATTTCCTTCACGCTGTATCCCGCACACAGCAGGCTAGGCAAATGAAATGGCTCCCTTCCCCACTTTCCGCCGAATTCTGGAGGAATTGCGTGTTGAGTGGTGAAACTCAACGCCGCACTTTGCCTCGACACCAGACCGATTAAACACACAATCAGTAGATTTGAATGTAGTCACACTTTGTGCCGCTGCGCTACGACTGGTCTTATGTATAATAATAAATGCTAAAACTTGAGCCCACGCGATTTATATTTCGCATACGGAACAGAACGTACAGGACGGTCTCAGTTATTATTATTTTATCTTCATTTTATACTGTAATATAATAAAATATTGTATATAATTTCGTATCCAATTTATAGAAATATTATTTTTGTATGACTCATATAACGATATCCCTTACCAAATATGTCCGCCCTAGAATGCTAGTCAAACCAATAGGTCACTATATAATATAAATTTATGTAACTATACATTTAGCAGTGCGTAAGACGTATATATTATGTTATTTTTGCAAAGTAGGCAGAGGGAACCTGGGAAGCTAGAGTTAAGACACTCCGTTCCCATTAAGACAATTTCGTATCCGATTTTCCGCCGAATTCTGCGGATATTACATGCTGCAATATTAAACATTTTATTTGCTCGAGTAGGAATCGAACCCACAACCAGCCGCCTTTCTAGTAGCACGCTTATGGCCTGCGCCTCGACTGGCCCCAATTAGTATACAATAAGATATATTATAATTTATAATAATTTACACAGATGTGTTAAGTTTTAAGCACGACTCTTGACAGCGTTAAGTTCCGCCGCCCAACATGCAATGCAAGCAGAGTGTGTTAACATCAAGTTCATTAGTTTCTCTGAAAAGACAATACCGAAAGTTAATTTTATTACTATTTACAATATATGCCTAGCTACTCATATGTTCATTTAAAACATACTTATCCATATAAATGATGTACTCGTTTAATAAATTTAACCTTATATAATAAATAGACAAAAGTTAGAAATTCGTTAATTATAATTGCATACTGTGAGAAGACTTTCGAAATATATAAAAATTTAAAATTATCAAAAAAAGAGAGGTAATTAAATTTAGATTAAATTATTTCATACATTGTAGAATCAATCTTTTACTAAGGTAGGTGTTCTTCTATTAAATATTCGCCACAGAATTACTATCATATATTAATTAATATTCATATAATATTTCACGTTGAATCTCACATATAGCAAAATAAACAGAGGTTACCAAATAGTGACGGACGCATACATATAAAAATCGCAGTGTTGAGTGGCGTAACTAACACCGCGCTTTGTCTTATTGCCAGGGTTTTGAAATAAAAATAATTTATTTCCCCGAGTAATAGACATTGAATCGAACCCACGACCCACATACCTCTACGGGTCGAAGTTGTAAGATCCTTTCAACATTGCTTTCAGTCCTAAGCAAAAATAAAAGATGATTAAACCATAGCGCCAGATAACTATCGCTGGTAGGTGTACAATGAGACCTGCGCCCACGCAACAGACGTAATCGTGTCATGAACACCGCATTGTTATTTAACACTGCGTGACGACAAAATGCACGTGACATCAGACGATGCTGGAGAATGAGATGGCAATAACTATTTAAAAAATATGTTTATTTATTTAATACCTCAGTATAGTATATATGATGAGGCCAGTCGTGGTGCAGGGGCTAAAACTGGGATTGTAAACGCGACTGGTTGTGGGTTCGATCCCCACTCGAGGAAATGAAATATTTATTTTAATTTATATTTCCAATTCTTTGCTCTGGTGTCGAGGCAAAGCGCGGCGTTGAGTTTCGCCACTCGACACGCATTGCCTCCAAAATTCGGCGGAAAGTGAGGAACGGAGTGTCTTAACATTAGTACCCCATGCGCGAAATACATAAAAAGTATTTACTAATTTTATTCTGTCCATATCCAAAACACTATAGTAAAGTATACAATTTTGGTTAACCACTACGGGGAAACATTTATTTTATATATATTAATAGATGGATCTCGTTGGTCAGATCCATCTATCACAGACATCACTAATCGTATACATACAATATTCAGTCAGACTCGTTCAACAATCCAGAATTTGTTTTTTTTTATCCTAAACAACTTTATAATCTTTCCTCGAATAGGTTAAAAGGATGATGCCAAGCCGACTCAAGCTTGGCAAAAAACAAGGAACATTTTTTTAAAAGTTTGCAACCGAGACAGCAACCTTTATCAAAATGTCATAAGATAATTTGAATTTATGAGTTTCTTAATTAGCTGTGCATCTTCATTATATTTTATTAATTTAAAATTTGAAATGCAAACACCTATAATATAAAATTTCAAGGATTTTCCGGTTTCTCATGAATACTATGGGGGTGACAACTATTTAACGGCAAGTGGAGAATGGATTATAATTATAATAATGGAAGATACTTAATGTGAATATATGCATTACTACAGAAAAGGATACAGCTTTATAGTACATTTTTTTTTAAAAAGTCTTTATTACAAAAAATTTAGATTTTTGAATTATTCATAAAAATATTTTATAATATAAGTTTCTAATAACTTGCATTGCTAAGAACTAACAGTTTTAATAACTCCCTAAAAATTAATACATCTACGTGTTTGCTTAAAATTTCCAGAAAGTTAAAATCTGACATATTTAAAAAAAAGCACTATATAATTTATATATTATAACTAAATCCGTTCTCAATAGTAGCATTAACCAAAAACAAAACAATTGACCTTTAAAGACTAATTAATTTAGAAACAACCTATTTGGGTGTGAAAAGGCACAATAAAACACAAGGTTGTCACAAACGAGACAATTGTGATACGCCGTTTATAGTGCTACGCCGCGCCCTCGCTAGATAAGTAATTCTAAAATACTTTTTTTTTTATATCTCGCATATAGCGGGGTAGGCAGAGAGAACCTACGATTAAGAGATTTCCACACTCTATTTGTCTATACGTTTTTTTCTTGTTTTAAATATAAAATCAGGCTTTTAATCAGTAGTAGCAGTAAATAATATCAAATATATTGAATACGACCCCAAAATTTACATATTTTTTTATATAGTTTACGCTCCTGTCTACAGCATTTTAGTTCAGTTCGAAAAAATGCGTGTTGAGTGGCGATACTTATTCCCGCGTTGCCTACTAGAGCAGGAAAATAAAAATAGCTCATTCGCTCGTTTTAGTCAGACGGTGTCCCGCTATGCCAAGATATCGCCAAATTTTATCTTAGAGAATAATATTGTTGACTTCATTAAAAAATATGTTCTACTAACATTAAATCAATATAAAATTTTTTAAAACTGTTATTATTTAGACGTTTAAGTGACTATAAGCATATATATTCTGAAATTATGTTATATTATAACATAATTTTACAATACATTAGTGTAAACATGTCGTGAGTGATAAATAGAAGCATAATAGCTCAAGCGTAATGACCTTCACTTTTCACTAAGAGTATGGAACTATTAATGTGAAATTTCATATAATGTACAGTCGAGGCCGTCGAAACACAGCTGCGCAGTGTGTGACTGCAGGTGCGGCGGTTGTAGGTTCGAATTACATGCAGAGAAATGAATTATTTTCATTGCCTTGCTCTGGTTACAAAAAAAGCGCGGCGTCGAGTTGCGCCACTCAATACACAATGTGCCAATAAATTGGCGAAAAGCGGGTACCGGAGTGTCTTAATAGTGGGTTCCTTCTGCCTATCCCGCTATACGTGGGATGGAGCGTGAAGTTAAAAAAATAAAGTATTGAAATTTGTTTTCTGTAGGGCAGTATATGACGATGGTTATGGATTTAATTCCCACACCGATAAACGAATAATAATTCGTTTTAGTAATTACGAAGCGTAATTTATTTTCATTTTATTTTTTTTATATTTTTTAAGTTTGCATGTTGGCGGGTGGATCTAACCAGACCGAAGTTTTTTATATAATTTTGGTTTTTGAAATATAAATTTTTAGCATCTATAATCTATAATTACTATATAAATTCTACATAGTATAATGTATTATAGCTGTACCTATTCGCCTTCTACTTTATTAACATAAATATAAAAAATAATAATTACACTATGCGTCTGTATAAAGTATAAACGTAATCTTCATTAAAACATTACCTAAAAAGTAAACGTCAAAACACGCAAAGCGGCCATCCTTGACACCGTGGGGATTAGTTAGAAAAATTATATTTCAAATTACCTACAACTGTGTAACTTCTACTTATATGAAAAGATTCTTATTAGAAACGATGATTATCATTTTTATGCTACTATCAAATAAGAATATACGTTTATAAAACGGTTAAATGTGTTTATCCACAAGTTAAACAAGATACTGCACATTGTACACGTAAACTAATATATTATCCAATATTATAATTTTGCAATTCGACATAATAGTTCCTAAGATTAGCGCGAAAACCAAATAAATTCTACAGGTCATATTATGAACCTGTACAAATTATATAGTATAGAATATAGATATCGTACATTACTAGCAACTAATTAACGCAGCAGTCGTATAGAAATATTTAATTGGCATTAAAACGGTTCAATTACCCATCGGGGGTATACATATTTATGTATATAAAAGCAATTATTTATGGGACATGGAAAAAATAGAGCGTTAAACAAAACTGTCGTAGGTAATTATTACAATTTTTAAAATGTCGTAAACAAACCCACAATTTCTTTTCTACAATTGATATCAGAGATGTAAGAATACAATTGATTCATTAAATACTGCTTACTTTATTAAAGATATAAATTGACTACCTTTTTGACTTAAGCTATATAGGTATATGTGAAACTCAAATATTATTTAAATCTAATAAAAACAAACTTATTGCTATTTAAATTATTGCGATTGAAGCCAGTGGCACAAATGTGTGAAGGTAAAACGTTACTAGTTGTGGGTTCCCCCCACTCAAAGCAAATAAAATATTTAATATTTTCATTTCTTCGTGTTGGTGTCGAGGCAGTGTCCAGAATTCAGCGGAAAATGGGGAACGGAATGTCTTAACACCAGGTTCCCTCTGCTAAGCCTGCTGTATATATGATCACAACGTGAATCGGATAAAAAATAAAACTTAAAACTACTTATATGTATCTTTATTCTATTTATACATATAGGTAATTTTCTACAGTTGATCCTTTGCATACGGTAGAATACCTTGCGAGGCAGGTAGAAGACCCGTAACAAACGCCATTAGTGCGATATTTATAGGTAACGTTGGCTCGTGCTTTGGATTTTTTGTTTTATACATTACTATCACTTATAAATAATGAGTAAAGGTCTTATCTCAGAGCTTATCTACATTATTCATGTATACAATAAGTCATTATGTTATAACTTGTTTCTTTTTATTCATTTAAGAATGAAAGGAGGAAAACTTATATTATAAATATTATTTAGTAAACCAATTCACCAGCACATACGATTCTGTCATATTCTTTAAAAAAAATCGACAATAGTAAGGTTAAAAATGTATATATATACATTATAATAAAATGCAAATAATAAAATACAGAGGTCGCAGCATGATATCATCTGTAACACGACGGTTGTGAGTTTGATTCCCACTCGGTTGAATGGACTCCATCCATTGAGTGTGAGTTCCTCCTCTGAACATGCAATATCTTGAAAATCAGACAGAAATTGGGGAACGGTGTTTCTTAATATTTGGTTTTCTCAGCCTGCCTTGCTAAATGAGGAATACAGCTTAAAACTAAAATCATTTAAATTAAAGTAATATAACGTACAGATACTTAATGTGAATATATAACATTAATATTGCAATTACAACCTTGAAATATTCATTTTAACATCATAAATCGTAATCACAGCAAATATCCAATACTAATAAGCTGTACGCGCTTACTTTCATTCAAGATCATCATCGTTCTAAGCATTCTCTTGATGAAAGTAAACATTTAAGTGTTCATTCACTCGCAAATCAAACAATATTACTTTATAAGTAAGGACATTACTGAATGTATAGAAATAACAATTCTATATTTGTGTCAATTTGATATAATATGATATATCTTTATAGGATTGACAACAAATAAAATATACCTAAGAAATAAACAACACACACACATAACAGTCAAAATATTATAAATGTTAGGACAAGTACAAGGCGAAAGAGGCAAAGGCCGTAATAAGTTCGGAGCTCCGAACTCTCTGCCTACCACGCTAGAACTGAACCGTGAAACTGAAAAAGCCAAATTGCAGAAGGATTGTCTTTTACTGAACGTAATGGTAAAAATTATGTATATTACATATTAGCGATCCTGGTCTAGTGGGAAATAATCACGCTGTTAAGTTACACTGACTACAATATATTTACTAAGTTCTCTCTCTCATATAATTCAAAGAAAATCTCATCTTATAAAAACAACATTTACTTAGCTATAATAATCAAAGAATAATTCATATAATTCTTATAATATATAAGAAACCTGAATACAAAATTATGATAATTATAATAACAAAATATGAAGTAACTTATATTAATTACGTTATTAAATCACTGGCAACATATGCAAGTCCTTGTTTAGACGAGCACGCTAAATGTCAGTAACCCCGCGATTAAGAAAATAAGCGTGTATAGCAAAAGGGCAAAGTGATCTCACTTTATCTACACTTGTATGGATCTTTTATATTTTTTAAGTATGGATCAATAACTATGTGACCGCCCGAAATTTCGTGTGAACGAACTATAAAAAACTAAATCGGAAAATGTGGTGTTAGTGTTTCCTTTTACACATACCCCAATGAAATTTCAGCGTTCTTCACGAGTTTCGGCTGTGCGTTGTCTATTTTTTTTTATTAAAAAGTTATATCAACTAATTTTTAATGCGAATAAATTACTGATAACAAATACAATACCCAATATACAATACAATTTAATATTAAACTTACCTTAAGTTATTTGCTCATTGTTCATATAAGACATTGTAAAGAAAAGAGATCCCTCACCTGAAACAACAAACGACTTATTTTGTTATTCCGATACTGGTCCACTTAAAATAATTATTATATAATCTAGTATTTTATAAAAAAAACAAGCTTCACGCTGTATTTCAAATATAGAACAGAACCTAGTGTTAAGACGCTTCGGTTCCCATGCACCGAGACATAATGTAATGAGAGGCGGAACTCAACACCACGCTTTGTCTTCTCACCAAAGCCAACCAATTAAAATAGTTATTTCTTCCTATCGGGAATCAAACGGACAAGTGTCGCGTTTACATTCAAACGCGGCACCACTGCGCCACTACTGCATTATAAAATAAAACAATTTATAAAATTCATGTAAAATATGGGAATTAAAATCTTAGAAAGGATTTCAATATATTTTTTATTCGTTTGCCGTTTAAATGTATATCTAATATTAATTTGCGTGTACACCACTTACATAAGATTTAAGTGCAATGCCGCATTCTCTAAGATGTCATTCAACCTATCTTATTTGACTTAGTATCATATACACGAACTTTCACTACTTAACACATCGGTCATGAGCTGGACTATGTGATGTGGGTGTAAACTGTTAACCATACAAGAATTTTTTTTTGTGTATAGTGTTATAGTTATTCTACGTTTATTTATTATCTTGAGGCTGTCACTTATAATACTTTAATATATATTGAGTATTTTATAATAGACAGAACGCAGGCCTTTGTAAAAAAAACATATTAACAACAAATGTCTGGCGAGTTCAATGGTTTCCACCATTGAACCTCAATCAGCTTTTTGTGCAACGAAATCGTTGAAATAAATATAGTTGAAACGACAAATGAGTTCCAATCAAAACTCCAAGTTTTGAATTTACTTTAAATTTTAAAGTAAAACTGTAAAAAGTTAAGAAAATTCGTAATATAATTCTTATTAAACATATGCGTAAAATAAAGTCAAGTCCAACCGCTTGTCTCGCACTGATAGTTAATTAAAACACACAAACCATTTAGCGGAATCCTAAGCAGTTCGGCTACGTTGACCGCATAATCACATCTTGACAAACAGACCGACACATTATTAGCGCAATTATTTTAATTAGAGACTAATTTACTTACTTTTAAGGATGATTTAGTTCAAGATACGCTTAAAAATTACGTAATATGCGCCCATATGATTACATAGTAATGTGAGCTATTGAAAGGGCTATACGGGTTTGTATAGTGTGTACCTAATACTTGATTACCTTCGTGGTAACCCTATATCGCTGGTATTTGATATAAGAATAAATACAATACTACCTTGTACATTTAGGGAATTGAAAATTGTTCATTGAAATATGATAATCTGTGTTTATATATATGACCAGTATTTATTATACTATACGCTTTTACTATACTAAGTAAGTAAGTAAGTTATAGTTTGTTTACAATAGAATATAACTATATACCTGGAAATAAGTAGCTAATCGTATGTGCTAAGAAAAGGTACAGAAGCACATTATTGTTTTTTTATACCTTCACAAATAAATTATCCACTTATTGCCTGTACCACACATAACACTCAGAGGATAATTATATTCAAATTATTTCCATTTCACCGCTCTGTTAGACAAAGTCCGGCGTTGAGAACCGCCACAATATAAGCAATGGCTTGAAAGTTGGGCGATGCTTTCGCTTTGTCTGCCCGACACTGCGGGAAAAACGTGAAGCTGCTATAATATAATTAATACAAATAATGGTGACTTTCAAATAATGACTAGGTTTAGCACTTCAATGAGACATACACGTTTTTTGTCAAGTTATCGCACAATGTTAGTAGCAACTTTCGCGCGTACATGCTCTACCACTTTCCTACATGCCCTTGGACGTGAAATTTTCATATTTTCACTTTTATTTGTCTGGTTTGTACTTGCAACCAATTACTTAAAGGCTAATTACGATTTTGTTTTAAATAAATAAAGGGAACTCGTGTGGAACGCAGTGTCTAACACTAGGTTCCCTCGGTCTACTCTGTCATATAAGGGATTCTGCGTTAAACAAAATAACTTTCGTACAGTGACGGCTGTCTTTGTCAGAGTTACATTTTGTAGTTATTAACTGCCGCGTTGAACCAAGATTCGATCTAGTAAGGTCTAGTAAAGTAACTATAGAAAGAGATGTTTTTTCTATTGAGACTTTTCTGATGAAAATATTAAATATTTTATATCCTTAAATGTGAATCGAACACAGAACCTGTCACGATTACAATCGCACGCTAAACATATATATTGTATATGTTAACAATTTACTTTTAACACTAATCTAAATCCATTAAGGATTTACTCCATGTATTTAGAGAGCAATAGCAATTTGCTTTTCTCTTAACGGCTACCTAATTACAATATTAAATTGTTTAATAATGACTCCACTTTCGTTACTGCCCTAAGTTACATATATTTAAGTCTCATATGCTTCTATTACTGTCTATATGATTATATGAAGTAAATGCGAGTCAATAACTATCTAAACAACTGGTATCTGTTAAGGCAATGAAGTTAATATTATTGCTATAGGCACAGCGATAAATTGTTTGACTGTAAGCGCGACGGTTGTCGGTTTGATTTCATTTCGGGATTCGAGGATTATGTCGCTTTTATTGAACTTCCCTGGCAGCTATATGCGGGATACATGAAGTGAAGTTAAAAAAAAGTGAATATATAAACATAATAGAAATAATATTAAATACGAATTCATATAAAAATATATATTATTCGTGTTTATAAATTTAAATGAATATACATTTGTTTTATTACAGTACAAAGTCGATGTTATAATACTTAAAAACGTACAGATTATGAGAATTATGGAAATTATTTGAACAGCAGTTAAATAATGCTGTTGCCAAAAACAATAGTTATAACATTTAAAAGATCATTATATAAACACCTACATTGCAGAAACGTTATACTGTTGTAAATTATTAACTATACCACCACTAGTACCAAAAGTACGTAATTATGTAGGTACATACATACTCGTATGTATGTCGATGTTTAAATATGTATTTTAAAAGTCAGCTTCACGCTGCATTCCACTCTCCCGAGTTCTGGAGGCAACGCCGCGCTTTGTCTCGATACCAGAGCGAAGAAATTAAAATATAAATGTAAATAATTATTTTATTTACTGGAGTGGGGACCCACAACCAGTCAATGTTACAGTCACACTTTGTGCCCCTGCGCCATGACGACCAGTCAAATATGTATTTTAAAGGTAAAATATAGCAAATAGCATGGTAAGCAGAAGAAACCTAGTGTTAAAATAGTCCGTTGCCCACCTTCCACCAAAACGGTCCTTGTTACTTATAGCAGGAAAGATTAAAATAATTAATTTCCGCAAGACGGAATCAAATTTCCAACCGTCAAGTTCGCTATTAGATGCTGTACCACTGCGTCAAGACGGCTTACTTTTACTTAGTTGGGAATATTTTTACTCACAAGAGTTTTTTCGGTTTGGTTAAAACGCGGCGTTCCGTAAAGTACAAAGGCTAGGTCATACTCATTACGTTGCAATCTTTAATTAATTAAATTATAAAATATTAAATATATTTATACATATATAAATCCGTATATAGGTAATTTAAAAATAAATATCTAAATGTGCTAATTGAGGCCAGTCGTGGCGAAGTGTCACAAAGTGTGACTGTAAAACCGACTGGTTGTGGGTTCGATCCTCACTCGAGGAGATGAAATATTTACTTAATTTTTTATTTCCCTTTCTTCGCTCTGGTGTCGAGGCAAAACGCGGCGTAGAGTTCTGCCACTCAACACGCAATCCCTCCAAAATTCTGCAGAAAGTGGGGAACGGAGTGTCTTAACACTAGATTCCCTCTGCTTCCACCCTGCTGTGTGCGGGATATAGCGTGCAGCTAATTTAATTTATTTTAATTTAATTTTATCTAAATTCGCACATCCAAATCACGACAGCAACGCAGCGACTTCATTAAGCTTAAAATATTTATTTAATTTCCGCTTCAGTGCTACTCTCATTTATCAATTTTATTAGATATTTGCATATAAAACAAGTTATCCGAACAAATCAGTGTGGCCTAAATTCATATTATGTAATTTAAAACTTCTTATCGCACTTTAACAAACTAGTATTATAGGTTATAATCAATACCGGATATATATTTAAAGAACCAAAGAAGAATATTAGATGGTTTTCATTTTAAATTAATATTGAATTATAATTTTCTTTACATAATTAAAATAAATTAGATTTAAATGTTTAGTCACACGTTATATAAATAGACTAGATAGACTAAAGAGCCAGGGGCGACCTCGTTTGACGTTTGAGAATACTATAAAAAACAAGAAGCAGTCCTCCTGGAGGACATTCATACATACGTATGAAGAAATTCATTCAGTGGACGAGGCGAAAGAAATATACAGAGCAGTAGCGTTTAGCGCTTTGTTCTCTAGGGCTATACCGCTAAGAATATAGCGTGAAGTTAAAATAGTAAAGTCACATCCCTAGTGGCTAATATTAATATAAATATAAATACATATGAACACAACGATACAATGAACACAGAAATAATCCTTTATACAGTTTTTTATGGTTAGTTTTGTCAAAGACTTTCTTATCGCGCCTTATATGAGTTTGTATATCGTTTCCTGTTATAAATTTCTAAGATCCACGCCTTGGAAAAATATACTACATTTTTCTTTAATAGAGCATAAGTAGGAAACTGGTCATAGAAACGATAATATCGCACACAACTACTTCTAATAGTAATTCGATTAACGAGGTGTATGACTTTTACTAATCATTTTTGCTGCACAAAAAAGTTTTGTAATTCTATGATAAGAAAAATATAAGATTCTTTCGAACAGATGCATCTCTCGTATTTCCCAATCTCGAGAAGAGGTAATATTAATTATAACTTCAAGCTTCTTAAAGAACATTGTGACAAGACACTCGGTTCTCTGCTTTCACGTCGAAT
Organism: Heliconius eleuchia; assembly: GCA_018230625.1. Classification (NCBI taxonomy): domain Eukaryota; kingdom Metazoa; phylum Arthropoda; class Insecta; order Lepidoptera; family Nymphalidae; genus Heliconius; species Heliconius eleuchia. The sequence goes on from DWAP01000462.1 coordinate 17,675, forward strand.
TCAAGACTCTGCGTAGAGTGGCGCAACTTAGCATAAAGAGTTGAAATGAACTCGCTCGTTTCTAGGGAGCGGAGCCAAGTATAGTATATATTTTTTAAAAGGACTCCTCGTTCCGCTTAAGCATTACCCCCTTATTTCTCTTTCACGGTAAAAACTTAACGCCACACTTTATCCTAACAGAGCGTAAAAGTAAAAGCTTAATATATTTTTACTATACTTAAAAATTGCTTACAATATAATGCTTTCTATTACTTTAATATTTATTATTAAAAAAATCGGCATTATTTTCGTTCATCATTAAAAAAGTAACAACAATATAATAATAATATATAATATTGAGATACAATACAGCAGTGTTTTTCAAACACAGCTCTTTCCATTTAATCAATTCGCGCTTTCTTCATTACGTATGTAAAATCGCACATTGCACGCTCTTTCTATTTCATAACAGACTGTCTGCCATTACTTGTTTTTATTACTTATTTTATTGCTCGACACACACAAGGCATGTGATAGAAAAAAAATGGAAACTTTTATCAAGCTAACGTTTTGTAATCGATAAGTAAGTTACTATTGTTTAGTGGAAAAGTAAAATAGTATTTTAAAATATCAGAAGAACATAATATTTTTACAATTTAAGTTTTATTTTATTTTGGTGTTATGTTACAATAAGCAATTTCAAAATAAATATTGAAAATATGTAAAGTAATATATAGTTAATTGGGTACACTATCTTGCTTCCTGGATAGTCGATTTTTATATGAAGAGGATCATTTATTCCCACGCTTACATTTTTCGTAAAAAAAAATAAAATAAAGTCACACATAAAGAAAAATGTTACACCAACGCAAACTCGACCATCTAGGTACCCATCTCAAAATATAAGGAAATAAAAAATAACATATAATATCTAAAGATAAATATCGACCCACTGACCCATCAGAGCTCAATGACTCATAAGTAGCCAAGGATAAAATTTAAATCGTCTTAATGTATTTTTATACTCAAGCATTAGCACGAAGAAAAATAAATAATATTTCAGAATAAAGCTCAAATTCAATATCGACACGCATAGTCAAGATGTCTCCGTCTTCTTCAGAAATATATTTAAATTTAAAGTTAAGTTACATAATTTATTGAAATTCTAATAAAAAATTGTGCATTATTGACATTTAAGAAGCTACAGCATTAAAAATGCTAACCATAGAAAGAGAAATCATAAGTAAACCATTTTACGCTACTTATGAAACAAAAATATATAAAAAGCTCTAAAGATTTCTTATAAAGAGAAACCAAGTGCCTACATACTTATATATTTACAGCAAGTACCCAATCAACCATACCAGATACACACTATAAGGCACACCTAGGCAACTGGAAACCTATTGACAGGTGTATTAATCGTTTATATATATATATAAATAATGAGTTAAAATCAGGTCATACGTTGTAATGTATTGCTCAACTCAAGTATCAAAACTATTTACGCTTCATTAACAGCAATTCGTGTATACTAATGGTTTAGTTTTTAGCAACACTTGTAACGAACATCCTTTAGTAGTAAACTTTAATTGATGAATTATTAATATCTAATTATTAAGTAACATCATTTTTTACAGATATTCGATTATTTTTTATGGCAAAAGGATTATAACATTTTTATTATTAAAAAAATGTATTAAAAAACCTTTATATGCTACATAATAAGCTTTTCCTTTCCCTAATAGGAAATTTAAAAAACCGTTACCATACAAAAACTTACTAGCCACAGGCGTTTTATTCGGAGGAAATAATCAAAATCGATATCACTTACTCGATAATTGCGTTCAATCGTAGATTGAACACGTAACGAATAATATATGTGAAGTAATTATATCGATCCCAGAGGCTAAATATGAATGGCTGGTACTAATGACGCTATTGACAATGATTTACGTCTCGCATTATATTGTTAGCGTCGATTTAATATTATTTACCTTAATATACTGCTTTATGAAGGTATTAATAAACATACTGACAGAAATATTATTATCTTTTATTTTTTGCGCTTTTTTTTTCACTTTTTATGAAGTACTAGCTAGCGATAAGTCAGTTTAAGCCATATTTTAATTAAAAAATATATTTACTAGGTGATGTTATTTTCTATAGTTCTTTAAAAAAATATATAATACATAAATTAAAAGACAAATAGAACCTTGTTTTGACTGTTCTCATAAAGTCAGAGAAACCTACATAGCTGCGATGTAAAACCAACCATTTCCCAAGTCAAAGTGTACATATTGCAAGGCGTGGACAGATTTAGGGCCCGCGAGACTGTAACTACAGCCTACCTTTATCACGTGTTTCGTAAACATTTATGTTCGTGTAATCTGTAACTTCCGTTCTGATTTAACTTTGATAGCGACTATGTTTATTAAAACTGCCTTATATGGGTTAATTTTGAAATAAACTATGTTTTCATGGAAATTGTGTTATTATGAATGATATATAGAGATGGATAAAAAATATATTAATATATAGTTTAAAAAATTATATTTTTATTAACTATAAAAACACAAAAAAGTATGCTAATAAATACAAGAAGGGCCTAAGCCCTAAAGTATACTATTTAGAATTTATGCAAGTTATTTATGTTCAAAACTATAAAATAAGAGTATGTACCATGATATGTTTCTATCCGACACTACGAACAGTCATCGAAAATAATCGTCTAATAAAATAATTTTTATATTATTCAACAATTCAAAAATGTTTTCAAATGAGACTGAACCCTGGATTTCTATTAAAATATTTAAATACACCGATTCCATAATCCAACAATTATCTATTTTTTTTATTACTATTCAAATTTTAAATGTAGCTACACCTACTTACCCATAACGAAACTGTAGAGATGTAATAAAGCAAAACGAACAATGGCGCGTAGGGCGCAGCATCCTGGATACTGCGCCTACAACACTCCGCACATTGGTTATTGTAACAATTACTATTAAGTTATATATCTATATACTACTTATATATACGATGTAGAAAACAATTTTTTTTTTACTAGAATAATAGATTTATTAAATTATGTAGATTTTAATGCTGAAAGTATGGACAATTCAATAGTTGAATATTAATTCGGTTTTTTTAAAACATTTGTAATTGAATAGCGTAAATACAACACGTTTTACACTCAATAAGAACTTGAAAATTAAAGCTGTTAATACCTTCATGCTGTACCATACCGCACGTAGCCTACCCTAGGCCGAAGGAATTTGGAAACTTGATATTACGACACTCAGCTTCTATTATGATACTTCCGTACCACACTTTCTGTCAGATTGTCGAGGCATTGCGTATTGAGTTGCAGAACTCAACACCGCGCCTCGCCACCGCTTTTTCTCGTTACCAGAGCAAATATTTCGTTCTCCCTCAAATGGAAAACGAATCCACAACCTTCGCGTTTACAGTCACATGCTGTCCCTTGCGCCACGACAGCGTCATAAATTTGCATAATGATTGATGGACTATTTAGTTAATTTCCCTGAAAGTGGATCGAACCTACTACCGCGTTTACACTTTGTATCTCACTGCTCTGAATACTCTAGATCTGGAATAAGCTAGGTATGCACAAGTTTTATAAATATAAATATATATATATATATATATATATATACATATAT
>DWAP01000463.1:0-21340 GCA_018230625.1 Heliconius eleuchia
TGTATCACCTACTAACAATACTTCACACTAGTTTCCTTCCAATAGGGACCGTCAATTACACGCAACTGTCCCCCGATTGACACAATTCTACTGCTTTTATAATATATATTTCACCTAAATCTACCCTCTTTTACACGATAACTCTAACAATATATATATATTTACATTTTCACGCGGTATCCCGCACGCTGGGTAGGTAGAGGGAACCTACTGTTAAGACACTCCGTACCCCACTATCCGCCGAATCCAGGGGCCAATATGTGTTGAGTGGCAAAAATCAACGCCACGCTTTGCCTAGACACTCGACCAAGCTATGAAAATATAAATTTAAATAAATATATTGTTATTTAATTTTTAATTAAATCGCAATATATATTTTTATATGAAAATTTATAGTACCGATGTGGCGCAGCGGCACAACATATTACTATAAACGCGACGTGAGTTCCATTCCCACTAGGTGGATTAAACTAAATTCAATACGTAATATTAGTATTTACTTTGTAAAAGTTTCGAAAGTTAAATCAAATACCGCTATTTGACTAAAGAGCAGCTAAACATCTTGTATTCTATACACAGTAGTATTGTCTGTGCTTCATCAATTTTGATATACAAATAACACCGGAAATGGGTCGAGGGTAGGTTAGAAACTGGAATTATAGAACAATGATGAGAAAATGTATGTAGATACGAGATATAAATACGAGATATATATGTACGTTTGTTCATATGTTTGAGATAGGTAGAGTTTTAGAAGATTTATATATTTTAAATTTAAATTAAAACAATATTTATCTAATTAAGCCATCACAGTACCGTGATGGTCGATCGTCGTTTCATATAAAAGTGGGTAGTGTCAGTACTGCAGGTAGCCGCGCCTGCAGGCGTGGAAGGCAATTGAGTTAATTTAGTTACTTGTTCAGATTTTTTTAAAATTTTACGCTGCATTCTATATATAGCGAAAAGCCTTAGTTATTTTTAAGTATTTAAAATTTAGACTTTTACTCACTTTTACTTTAACTTAATAAAGTTTTGAGTTACTTTTTGAGCTTCTCGCTTGTAACATATTTTGGCTGAGAGAACCTGAGAACTCGTATTAGGCAGGACGGAGTGCGTTTCCATTAATACGTTTCAGTTCACCACTTTCCGGCGAATTCTCGAGGCATTGCGCAGTGAGTGACGGAACTCAACGCCGCGCTTTGTCTCGTTACCACAGTATTTCACTCACCCGAGATGGAATCGAGCCCACAACCGTCGCGTTTTCAGTCGCACACCTACAACGAAAATTATTAATTTCGAATAACCAAAGTTGCATGTAACCATAGAACCAATCATCAACAACTGCATAAAGTCAAGCTGCACTATTCTGAAAGTAAATTAATATGACAAATGCATAAGTTAATTAATTTTGTTGTGAAAGCGTGAACCCCTTGATTTCTATGAGCGTTGTAATAATGCATCGACTCGCGGTTGGTATCAACTGGGATTGAGTTTGAAGAAGTATTGTCATGTAAATTTGGGTTTCTACTTGAGTATTATGGTTATTGATAGTTGGTGTGGAAGTTGTGTAGAGTGAATAGACTGCTTTAAGTGCAATCTAGTACTAGACAACATATTCTTGTATTTGTTTATAAAAGTTTATTTTTTGTAGTATATAATAAATTTTTTTTTGGGCATCGTGCGACAGTGGCGTAGCTTCATTGTTTCATGCTATGGTTACGGTTCGATTCCTATTCGGAGAAATGATATTTTTTTCATTTTCTCGCTTTGGTAGCAAGACAAAGCACGTTGAATATACAATGCCAACATAAAATGCCTCGAATATACAGCGATACGTGCGGAATGTTTTAACAATAGGTGTCCTCTGACTATCTGGCTCTATGCGGGATACAGCGTGAAGCTGATTTACTATGTAAACTTAACTAGTAAATAAAACGACGCCAAAAAAACATATTTAGCATAGTTATTTATGAATAATGCAATCAATAATACATTTTTAATATCATATTGATCCAGAGTCAATTAATGATAATAGATAACCAGCCAAAAATTTTACAATAAAAATCTGTTTCAAAACTGTTTTACAGTGTCTAAGTGTAAACTTTAGTGCCTTATAACAATACCAAAAACAAAGAAAAGGTTTTTATTTCTTTTTAATCAATTGGCTCTCAATTTCCGACGAACTCTGGAAGCGTAGGGTTAAGTAGCGAAAACCGCTACCGTTCTTTATCTCGTTACCAGAGCGAAGAAATAAAAATATAAAAAATTTAATTTCCATCAGTGGGAAGGGAACCCACAACCTGTCGCGTTTAGTTGCTTGCTTGTGCCTCTGCGCTAAGTGTTAATACTCGTACACTCTAAATTAAATTCCTTTTCTGTATAGAAAGTGTTACAGCGTCAACTTTGCGAAAAGCTGAAAGAACTATTAGTTACCACATAATATGTAAGTATTCCTTTGTCGTAAAAGAAAATAAATTGTAAAGCTTTTCATCCAAAAGTCGTTAGATAGGGTCTTTCTAGTACTCTATTTGATTGGGTTCGAATTTTCTTTTGTAATACGTTTGTTTCTCAACAATAATGTATTTTATTTTATATAATAATCGAGGTATTGTTGAATTTTGAAAATATAATGATGAAAAAGGGTTTTTTATTATGTTAATGCATATCCGGGTTTTTTTAATTTCAAGCACTATTCCATTAATTACCTACATATATGATCCATATATGATAGATAGATCTAAGTGTAAACCGAAATAAACAGTTTCACAATTTTTTCTAATGACACTCCGTTCCAACATCTTCCGTGGAGAGGAGTGGAACTCAACGCCGCCCTTCGTCTACCAGAGGGATAAAAATAAATCAATTTAAAATATCACTCCGCCATGTCACTCGGCTTCAAGTGTTACTCCGTTACAAATTTCATCTCACATATTATGACCACCAAGATATTGTATTGAAATTACTACGGGATTGAAAAAAGATATTGAGATTTTCCATTTTATGTCTTTAATTCCACGGAGGGTTGTCTAGTATTATATTATACTTAAAAATATTCGTTGCTAAACGAGTGGCTGACAGGCAATGTACAGCCAGAGAAACTACGGGACGTGGAAAACGGAAATTTATTGATTTATTTATTTTGAGTCCAGTTGTGGTGCCGGGGCACAAAGTGTGACTGCAAAACCGACTAATTGAGGGTTTGATCCCCACTCGAGGAGATGAAATATAAAAATTTATATTTCTATTTCTTCACTCTGGTGTCGAGGCAAAGTGCGGCGTTGAGTTCTGCCACTTAACACGCAATGCCTCCAGAATTCGGCAGAAAGTGGGGAAGCGGTATGTCTTAACACAAAGTTCCCTCTGCTTACCCTGCTGTGTGCGGGATACAGCGTGAAGCCTACCAACACAATTATTAATTTATGCAAAAAAACAAAACACAAAATAAATCAGTTCTCTATCATTTACAGGTAGATGTAACATGCAATAATTTTAATTAAAATAATAAAAAAAAAACTATAATTTAATAAGAAACATAGTAATGTATCAAAATAATAATAAATAAAATAAAATCAGCTTCACGCTGTATCCCACACACAGCAGGGTAGGCAGAGGGAACCTAGTGTTAAGACACTCCGTTCCCCACTTTGAATGAAATCCGTTCCACACTCGAGGAAATGAGGTATTTATTTATTTTTTGATTTCTTGGCTCTGGTGTTGAAGCAAAGCGTGGCGTTGAGTTTTGCCACTCAACCCTCTCTCCGCTCACTCTTGCTTGGTTTGAACTCAAATTCAGTGGAAGACGGGAGAGAAACAGAGTGTTTTAACACGCAGAGGTTTTCTCTGCCTACCCTGCTATATGCAGGATACGTCGTGAAACGATAAAAATATTTTTACGTTGTATTAAAGAATAAAATTGTAAACATTAGTAAAACCCGTTTAGATATTAAAACTAAGTTATACGGGTTTGACTCTCACAATGACCACGTTACCCCATTACGCTGTTTTATTATTAACCTTTTTGTGGTTGTTTCTTATGTGACGCATATCGTTAAGAACTAACGTTGATATTAATATTGTAACTTATAAATGTTTATGATAATGTACCTTTATAATCAATGTTCGTGTAGTAAATGGAACGTACATTTAGATTGTGATCGTTTTCAGTGGAAAAGCGTCTGACTGACGATGGTCGTGGGTTTGATCCCCACTCAAGGGTGCGAATAACATTGACATTTCCCTGCTTTGGCAAGACAAATACTGACGTTGAATTCCGTCAGTCAATACGCAATGTCTTGAAATTCTACGAAAAATTGAGAGCTATGATTCTCTCTGCCTCTCTTGCTATATGCATAATAAAAATATAAAAATGTTAACATAAAACACATAGTCCAACAAGCGGATATGACTTAATTCCTTTTGCAGAGAAACTATTGTGTAAGAGCAGCGTGAAACATTGAAAAAAACTTTAAAAATGACTGGTTACACCGTACAAAAATCAATCATATTATTTTGTATTGCAAAATAAGCTTTATTTTATTTGAGTGAAATTTTGTATTTTAGGTAAGATTTTCGTTTCGAAATAATAACGTTTATAAAAAAATATAGGATTCAAGAACACGTCGAATTGACTTCAAAGCATTTTTTGATTGCTTATTATATTCTGTGTTCATTTAGGTGTGTTAACATAATATTTCTTCATATATTATTATTTGTATATTAAATGTTTTTTTTGTATTACTATTTCATAACAGTTAATTTGCTTATTATATATGAAATTGGAGCTAATCGTGGCATAGCGAACATGCGTGGTTCTACTCCCAATAGTAGAAATGAAATGTTCAATATTTTACTTCCTCCGCTCTAGTAACGAGGCAAAGCGTGGCGTTCAGCTAAGCCACTCAACACGAAATGCCTTCCTAATTCGGAGGAAATTGTGTAACGGAAGTGTATTAATCGGAACGGAGTGACTTAACACGACATTCCCAGGTTCCCTCTGCCTACCCTGCTACCTGCGAGATACAGCGTGAGGCTAGAAAAGCTACATATACTTCATTGTTCATGAAAACTAAAATAAACATGTAAAACATCTCACATACATTTTATATACTCTAATTTACCATCTTTCTCTACGACTCCTTATTTCATGATAATCCCAGGAAGGATTTGAAGAAAAGCTTATCAAGTTATTACAGCGTTGAATGTTACGAGTGTTACGTTTTGACGAAGCAAGATCATGTGTATCGCATGTTACCCTTTGCACAGAGTAATGTGGATTTTTTAAATTTTATTGGAGAAATATTCAGTGATAAGCTATGTTCGTTTTACGGCGAACTAGTTAGATTTTTATTAGATTAGATAATGAAACTAAAACAGAAACAACATAAAAATAATACTTTAAATACGTTTTAATTATAAGGCTCTATCAAGAAAAATATACGCCAAGCTGAGCCAAGCTGTATTTTATTGCACCAAGTTGCCGGAGAAAATAGCCAATTCTTATAAAGTGTTTTCTTTACTCGTGTAAAATGGTCGCGCTACGATATAAAATTGTTGGAGCTAGAAGTATTTAGACGTCTTCAATGAGGCCTTGCAAAGTTTAGTACAATGTCCACCGCTTGTTCAGAAGCTTTCTCTTTAAAGTTAAACTTTGTAAGTCCTCCTTTGAACGGTGGAAACGAGGTTTAGTTTATTAAGAAAATAATATTTTTTTTTATTTTAATTGAGATTATCCATTTTCACCATTTACTACAGCTATGAGAAGAGAAAGGAACTATAATAGCTAGGAGATGTAGATAAGATATTTATGCTTGTATATAAACCTTTAATATTTATAATAGGAGGTTTCCGTGACGCAGTGGGACAGTGTGTGAGTGTGAACGGATAATGTTACCGGGGTGGCTGTGAATTCAATCCACAGTCAGAGAAATGGAATCGTTTTAATTTACCTGTTCTGGCAAGTCTAAGTGCGGTTTTGAGTTTTGTTACTTAATAGGCGATGCCTTGTATTCGAGGGGGAAGTTGCGCGCATTGTCTTGCTACCTAGAGCGAGGAGCTAAAAATATTAAATAATTCACTCTCCCGAATGGGAATCGAACTCACATCCATCGCGTTTACGCACCAAGCCACGACGGCTTCAGTAAAAGATTAAAAGATAAATAAATAAATAAATAAATAAATAAATAAATAAATAAAACAAACAAACAAACAAACAAACAAACAAACAAACAAACAAACAAGCAAGTAAGCAAGCAAGCAAGCAAGCAAGCAAGCAAACAAACAAACAAACAAACAAACAAACAAACAAACAAACAAATAAATCAATAATATAACCTTAATTATAGAAGTTCTCTGTAATTTAACACTCTATGGCAACGCGTACGAGGTATTCCGTTAAGTAAGCATCAGCTACAAGGACGTAACGAGGGCGGGTATCGCTGTTAATCTACTTATTCCGAATATCCCACTTTGAATTAAACTGGTCAAAGGTCCGAGTTGGACAGATGGAATGAAAGCTTAAGTTGAGCTTTCGTTGTAAGTTAAATTACTTTTGGTGTTTCTACTTAATGATTAAAAGAATTTGAATTTTGAGGACAGTCGTAAGGCAGGAGCACAAGTTGTTGTTATAAAAGTGACAGGCTGTGGGTTCGATTCCCAGACGAGGAAATGAAATATTTAATATTTTCATTTGATCGCTCTGGTTTAAAGGCAAAGCGCCGCAATGCCTCAGTGCCTCACACTACTAACAAGACAAAGCGCAACATCTGCTCAAGACACAAAGTCTCGATCGATCGATCCGAAAGTGGGGAATGGAATGTCTTAAAACTAAGTTCCTTTTGCTGTGCCTGCTATGCGTTATGCTATATGCGTTACAGCGTGAAGCAAAAAAAGTAAAGAAATATTTAATATAATTGTATACAAATTAAATGTCAAACACAAGGTTGGGTTAAGCTACACTCAGTAAACAGGTGAGGATGGGTGTGCAAATGATCTTTCCACGGAACGGAGGTCTTACAATACGAGTACGATAACAATAACGTTGATTTATTATCAACAACAACAACATTTGTTGTGGTAGAAGGCTGTATAATTTTGATAAATGGTTCATTTTGTAAGGTTAAGAGATATTGCTTTATAATATCTTTTTAAGTATATATGTTGTTGTTGTTTTTTTGTAACTCCACGCTGTATTCTGAATATAGCAGGATAGGCAGAGGGAACCTGGGAACCTAGTGTTAAGATAGTCCGTGCCAATAAAGACACTTCCATTCTCCACTCTCCTCCAAAAACACCACGCTTTGCCTCGTTAACAGAGCTAGGAAATGAAAACATTGTATATTTCATTTTCTCGATTAGAATCGAACCCACAACATATCGTGTTTATATTCGCACGCTTGTGCCACTACGCCACGAGTTGCCTTAACTAACTGGCCGTTTTTTACTTTAAATGGAACATTATATTATAACTAACGACCTAGCTCTAGATTAGAAAGAAAAATGGGCAGGAAGTACCTAATGAGGAGTAAATGCGACGCAATTTGTCATTTAAATCCTCTACGTGATACTTTACTTTAATTCTAAGCTGAAGGTTATGGATAGAGGTGAATTATTTGACGTTCATAGAATGAAGCATGGAATTTATTATTTCTCTTACATATTTCCACCTAACAACCGTAGCAAAGCGAAGAGGCTACTTTGTAAAGTAATATATATACATGAAAAATTTTACTCCCAATAACAATTTTAGGAGTTATGTACGTATGTATGTATGTATGTACACCAGAATTTAACCTAAAACGTAATTACATATGGGTACGCTCTAAGCTTCATACCTGGCTCATATTTTATATACTATTAGATGAAAATATCCCCAATATTTAGAGAACATGATGTTATTAAGCGTCAGTGAAGCTTGCTTCATATTGATATACACTTTGGAAGGCACTACACCAGCGACTCGTGTTTACAGTGTTGTTTCTTACTTATCACTTCATATTTTTTTTAGATTTACCCTGTATCTGCACAGATACAGCAGTGTAGGGAGTGAACCTAGTATAAAGACTGTTCCTCACACCCAATTTACAAGAAATAGCGTGTCGAGTGGCGGAACCCAACGCTGAACTTTTATCTTGTTGCCAGAATGAAGATAGGAAAATAACACATTCCCATAAGTGGAAATAACCCCGCAACCGCTGTATCTTCAGTAAGACGATGTCACTACCGCTGTGACATTTAAATTTTTGAGACATTTAATATTAAGGCCGCACTCAATATCAAATGTCTTAAAATATATATTATCATCAAAAATGTAAAAAAAAAATTATCAATAATGCAAGCATAAAATGCCACAATTGAAATTTTTACAAAAAAAATTATATAATACTCAAAATACTCCAAAACTTGTTTTAGAAAAAAATATGTTTTTGTTTTCCTAGAAGTGACAAATATTTATTGTTTTTACTTTTGTTTTTATAATTACGACTCATGCGACTAAGTGACAGGTCTATCTTTGGGAAATACGATAACATAAAATAATAACGTTAGAGAAACGTACTAAACTTCCATATTTCTTTATATTATGAATACGTTTTACGGCATTTGTTGGTTATACAATATTTCGTTGTACATATATTACCCTAGTCTTTGCGCATTATCTCGCATATAGCAGAGTAGGCCGAGGAAACCTAGTGTTAGGATACTCTGTTCCCCATTTTGAACTCAATTTTGACACATTGCATGTTAAGTACCAGAACGAGATTAGATTAATTAATTTCAATCGCGGGCATCGAACCCACAACGTCACATTGTGCCACTGCTCCACAACAGTCGCAAACGACGTAACTCAATTCTCCATTAAATAATACATTTCCAAAGTAAATTACTCAGAGTATCTCATATTCCGGATATAATTAAAAGGCTCTGTAACATGCTGGGTAATTGTTGCGGCAGCTTGAAATCGAGCTACCAATTAGTAGTTACTAAATCTTGAGTTGAGATAGTGTTTAGTAATATTATAATGTTTTAAAGGATTAAGATTTACCAGAACGACAAAAAATTATGTAGCAAGAGTGAGTTTTAAAAGAGGCATAGGACGAAATGGACTCCGTTCCCAATTTTCTGTTAATTTTTTGAACTTTACGCGTTGAGTGGTGGAACTCACTCCTACACTTCAAACAGAGCGGGATAATGAAAATAACTTAAATATAATTATTTATCTGATCATTTCGAACCCACAAACATTGCGCTTAGAGTCAGAAGGTGTCCCAAAGGAATATGTTTCAGTAAACAAAGGTTAAGATGAACATAATTCAAAAGGAAGTAATTACAATATAAACACAGTTATATAAAGCTACCTGAGACAAGGTCGACCATCTAATAGACGTGAGAATTCACAAATGGGCGTACAATTAGGACCTTGCAATTAAATGTAAACAAATAGTTAATTAAATAGGTCACTTCCGTCTTGTATGGATGCGGATGTTGAATAATTTTGATCTGTTTTTGTAAGAATATAAGTTTATTACAAATAAAGATTAGATGACTTATGGCCATTTAGTTGCACATTGAATGACGTAACTTAATGCTGCTCTTTTTCATTTTATCCGAGGAGAAAATGAAAAACTTATCACTCACTCCCAAGGAGGAATAAAACGGAAAAATATCTATACTAGCCAATAATACACTTGTTTGTTGTTGTTAGAGTCACTTGGCTGTCACTTACGTGTTAAACTAATAACTTCTTTTTAACGCTCTTTTATTTAATCGAGATGAAACAAACGAGCTATATAATAAAATCTAAAAATCTGAATTACGCACATTTCTGTATCATCATGGAAGTAGGTAATTATATGTAATTAGATGACCATACAATATTATGGTACCATCGAGCTGGCCTCGTGATGGAATTTAAAAATGGCTGATGAAATCTTGGATTGCCCACTGGTACACACCTCTCTTATTAATATGTTCTGTTGAATCGTGTCGAATAGTTCGTAAAATCGTGTTTTTACTTTTTTAAACTGCGAATTTATTATATAAACACGCTTTTTAGGACACGTTGCACCTAATAATGTAATAAAATTTGAGAAACTTAAGTTGATTCATTTGTTATAATTGTTTTCATGAAACTTAGCAGTTATACGTAACCTAATTGACAATACAATAATATGATATCATCAAGCTGTTCTAATAAACCTCTTCAGAGATCACGAGTCAACTATTCGAGTTTAGGTTCATATAATTAATAGCCAGTTGTGGCCAATCGTGGTGCAGTGTAAACACGACAAGTTGTGGGTTCGATCCCTGCTCTAGGTAAAGGCATTCAGTTATGCCACTCAACATGCAATGCCTCCAAAATTCGGTGGAAAATGGGGAACGGGGAAGTGTCTTAACACTAGAATTCCTCTGCCTACCTCACTGTGTGCGGATACAAGAAGTTGATTTATGATTAATAGCTCTGAGCACATTCTATAACAGTTGTAGCATTTCGTATGGAAAAACTTTCTTTCACTATTATTTTTTTGAAGAATATCAAATCTAATCGTTTCGATTTCAACGGAACTAGATACATTAGTCATTTAAATGAGATAAGTAGAACCTGTTACCCAACTTTCTGTGTACGTGTTCCGGTCGCCGACGAAACTATTGCAACGTGCGTCCTGAAAAGTTGATAACTTGCGTTCCATAAATACAATAAGTTGTGGTATTTTGGGAAATTTTGTTTTAACTTTTATAGTATAATTTTGAGTAAAATATATATAATATAAATATTTTCGTATGATAGGTATTAATTGTGTATATAAATTATAATATGATTAATATTATATTATGATAAGGAAATTAAATATAATATAATATGAAAAAAGGACTGCTGACCAACTGTTTGAATTGTAATAGTAGTAATAAAAAAATATTAAACAATAATACCTATGTAAGTAGATTATTTTAGCTATAGAAAGAGAAAAATTATGTAATATATATATTCCGATCTCTAATTTTCGAGACACTGCGTGTTGAATAGCGGAATTCAACGCTGCGGCTGTTTTTTTTCTCTTGGTTGAAAACAGTTTACTCCCCTGAGTGGAAGTTGAACCCACAACAAATACTGTGCCACTGCAGCACTCAGATTTAGATAACTAATAACCTATAATTATCATTTATTTAATGTATATTGTGTACCTATATATTTCTAAGGGTGATGATATGAAACGAATAGGAAAAAAAAATCTGTCTCCATTTCCATAAAATCTAAAGGCATCTAGCGCCAGCATATAAAACGTTTGATGAAGCCGTATACGAACCTGGGTATGAAGAATGCAATTGCCATTTATTTTTTGCTTGAACTGCAGTCGACTAGCAAAAGCGAAAGACCTACCATTAAAGGCAGGGAATTTACCATACAAAATTTTAGTAGTCATAATGGATATCATATTTTCATTAAATTAAATAAAAAAATTGAAAAATAGAGTATTATGACTAGAATTCATTTAAGGCCGATGTGGCAGAAGTACAAGCGTGTGACTGTAAACGGTTATAGGTTCAATTCTCACTCGGGGCAGCAAAATATTAAATATTTTCATTTCCTCTATCTGATCAAGGCAAATAATTAGCCATTTTTTTCAGCTTTTCACTTTTTCTAGTGACAAGACCTTCGGTTCTGCATTTTCCAACCGAAATTAGACTGTTAGTGGACTTGCATTCAGTTTTATTACAGTAATAAAATGAAAATAATTAATTTCTCCGAGTAGAAATGGAAATTACTCTGCTGTTGCGCTGCTCAAGTAATGTATATCAGTTTATTTTGTTAACATAGATCCTACTATAATATTACAAATGTAACTTTGTGAGGATGGCTGGATGTTTGTTCCACTTTCACGCAAAATCTCCCAGATGAATTTAGTTAATATTTTAGAGTAATATAGTTTATAAGTACATGGAGGTCAGTCGTGGCGCAGGTTCAGACTGCGTGACTGTAAACACGACTGGTTGTGGGTTCGATCCCCACTCGAGGAAGTGAAATACTTATTTCAATTTATATTTCCATGTCTTCGCGTCTATTTCTAGTGTCTAGGCATAGAAACACGCAATGCCTCCAAAATTCTGCAGAATGTGGAGAACGGAGTGTCTTAACTCTCAGCCTGCTGTGTGCCCGAATCCCGATTTTTTATTTAAATTTTTTCATAGAGTACATCAGAATAAAACATAGGCTACGACTTATACAAATATATTGTATAATTTGTCTATGACATAAAAACAAGTCAAAGTAATAAATTAGACAAACTAGTATTTGAATTTCAACTATAAAATAAGCCATTAAGACATCGTACATCGTTGAGGTTAGGGCTAGGCTAATCAAAGGGCCGCGTCTGGTATTGATCGCTTTGCCGCTATTGACTGAGCCTACGGGGTGAAATGTTGTTCCTTTATGCTTTACTTTGCACTTAAATTCGTTTATATAGCTGGTTTTGGTACATAAGTAATTGAAGTGATGGTTTTATATATTTTGAGGCCAGTTGCACAAACGTGTAGTAAACGTGACAAGTTGTGGGTTCGATTCCCACTCGAGAAAGTCAAATATTTAATTCGGTGGAAAGGATGGAACGGAAGTGTTTTAATGTTCCTAGATTCCCTCTACCTACCCTGTTATATGCGGGATATAGCGTGAACCTAAAAAATATATCTATGTCGATACCTATCGGTATTCATATCTATATACATACGTATATATTTATTGCTTATTTATTTATTTAGGCTGGCTATAGACCTTTTGCTGGCACGTTTCGATTCTATGTACTCCAGTTTGTCTGCAGGAGAGTTGGATTGCTGCCACTCTTTAAAGGCAGCAATTTTTTTACTTATCATCTCCTGCACCTTGTCATTCTATGCTGTGTAATATCGTATACATTAATATATTCCTTTTATTGGTGCTTGAAAAACGTATTAAAAAATGTTATAATAATTTTGATTTATTTTATAGGGTTAATTTTTGTATTTTGTTATTATATATTTTGGGTAAAATGAAAATTAAAACAGTATAATTGTTGATAATATTAATTACTGTAAACATTTATACTGTTACTTATCCTTTAATATTTTACTTTCAACTAAAATTATTTACAAAATAATTAAACAAGTAGATAAACATAAAAAAATATGTATCAAGTTCCCTCAATAAAAGAGTAAAAGAACATAGACCAAAGGGTTAACCTTTTAAAGGATCCATGTATTTTCTGTTTCAAAATGTCCATAAAGTACGTGATAATATTGTAGACTGAGAAGTCAATAAAATTTTTTGAACCGTAAAGTACTAAAGTATTATCAATTAGCAAATTCGAACAATGATTTAAAATATATTTTTAAATTTTAGTTTGCATTTGTTTAAAATATTTAAAAAACTTGATATACTTGTCAATGAAAAACTAGAAAAAAATTGATACTTGTATTTCAAAAATTACTGAACCGATTGCAATTATTTTGTTGATTATAAGTCGGAATATGACCCATTTAAATGAAAAAGATCTTTAAATTATTCAGTTTTCGATGAATTTGTAGATAAACATGCAAACTTACTCGTACAAACATGTATAAAATTTAGAGCATGTGCCTTAATAGAATTTCTTATTTGAAATGTTTCAATTACAGGTAATTGGTTTTAACACGGAGTAATTTGTTCCTATACGAATTTAACTACGTTACTAGACGATTGCAGCTAAAATAGTATAAAACAGAAATAGTAAAATGGTAAAAATAAATAAATATAATTTTAAGCAAGGCAGGAGAATAAAGTAATAATATACATTTAGGAGTACAGTTTGAAGTCTTCGCTAGGTATTCCAGACGTACCGTATTGCAGCGCTATTTTTGCCTCGCTTCGTTTCGTCCGAGTCTTTCAACGGCTTGTCCTTTTTTAGACATCGACCTCTGCACCCTAAATAGCACCTAGTCCTGAAACAAAGGATATTGTGGTGTTTTTTTTATTTATTTGTTGCTCTGTAAAATGGAAAATGGAATACTTTCAAGTTTTAGTTTTATAACAAAATGTTGTGCTTAAGGTTAGAGTTGGCGTTATAAGGTTTGAAATTTTATTTAGAAAAAGAATTAAGTACTCGTAATTATATGAGTTTAAGCTATTAATATTAAGCGGAGGATTTTTTCTGTATATAATTAGTGTAGGTGTTAAGAATGTATCTTGGGATTAATAGTGATTTATCACTATGAATCCTATCTTCTCAGTAAAAACCGAGAGATATGACACGAACGAGAGGCCAACGTGGCGCAGTGAGATAGCGTCAATTGTAAACTCAATGAGCTTGGGTTCAATCTCCACTCGGATGAATCAATATTAATAATAATTATTTACATTTTCCCGCCCTGGTCTCGATAATGCTATGCGGAAAAGGCGTTAAGCTACAATGTTAAAAAAATCAAATGTCATTTTCTTTTACTGAATGTAGCATGACGGCAAAGACCGTAAATTTTCTTTTCAGCGTTATTCTATGCGTTATGGCATAGATAAACTAGTGTCAGAACTTTCCCTTCTACGATTTTCGTGAGAACTCTAGATATTGTGTATTAATAGTGAAACTCAACGTCTGCTTTTGTTTAACGAGGTGTCAGACGTTAAAATAATTTAATTTCATTTATTACCACAATTGGAAATCGAAACCACAACAGTCACGTTTACAGTCAAATTTAACCTGTTGCTCAACGCTGGCCTCCTTTTTCTGTATTTAGAAATTTCTTTAAACAATACATCGTTATTATTTTTTCTTTCACACAAAATCTTCGAGACAATAAAGCAAAGCCTCAACTATCTTATACTTTCAGTAATGTTCATATATTCGTGTAGTTGAAAGCCACTTTTCCACGTTATTATATTTAAGAGGTAGGATATACCGAGGAGGTATTAGCTTTTTATGGAGACTTACACTTAAGTGAAGTTATCTCAGAATAATAGGCACAGTTTACGAGTGGTTCGCCGTAAACACGCCAACTTCTCTTATGTTGAATCAAAAAATTATGTTTTGTTGCGAAAAATATGTTTTGTTTGTATTTGAAACAATTTTATGTTTCTTACGTTTATAGGGACTAGTCACAGACTAAATTGTTTGTAATTACATTGCTGTTTCACGTTCAGTGATTTATTTAAATGATAAATGACATTACAAATGAAAAAAGAAGAACATAGAAGAAAACAAAATTTGAACGTAGCTATAGTGAATCATATGAATAGAAATCATTCTGTTGAAAAACCCAAAAGATAAACGCAACAAATTTACCTTACAGACTATTTCTGAAATAATCTTCCACTTCAGTTGTTTCATGCTGTAAACACTGATCTAATATTTGAGGTAATCCTTGAACAAGTATTAACATCGATATTACTCTTTGTATTAAAATTTTCATTTTACTTGTAATAAACTTGCTTATTAAAACAGAAGGTTACTTTTCAGTGCCTTCGTAAAGTATTTTTAACGAACTAAGCGACATTTATGGCTTAATGCCTAAAAAAATCTATATTTTTTGCCGTGATTTTCGTATAGCGGCTGTCGTGTCGCAGCTGCACACCGGACTGGCTGTAAACGCTGTAATTGTGGATTCGACTTCCTTGAATATATATTTTTTACTTTTTTTTATCTATTAACAAGACAAAGCGTGGCGTTGAGTTTCATCGCTTAACAGATTAAATAGGTTCTCTCTATCTACTCTATTATTTTGCAAGAAGCAAAAAAAAATGAAATATATAATTTATACTAATAGGATAATTGTAAATTTTTATAATAAATACATTAAATATATAAACTATTGGTATTCCTAAAAGGCATAAAAAGAGAAACAATTGTTTTTATATAACTAAATAAAAACAACACGAATCCCTGAAATGAACTACGATAATATACAATATATTTTTATTTCATATGATACTTTTATCTCTTACCGTACTAATTCGAGACAATCCGTAGATGTGATGGAACTTAGCGCCACGCTTTACCTTGCCATAACAAAATAATTAACCTCACATACTAAAGTAAAGCGCTTATAGCGATTGGTTGATTTATATATTATTATAAATTTTAATTGTTCATTTTTAATTTCTTATTAAATATTTTTTCAAATTTTATTAAAATAATATTATATTAATATTTATGCGCGTATGTGTTGGTGTCTGTGTAATTAATTTAAATAAAAAAAGTAATGTATATTCCACGTTATCTGAGTAAAGGACGCTGTGCCTCTGTACCATTATGGTCTATTTTTACATTTGAAACTGTTATTTATCCATCTAGAGGTAAATTGAAATTCTGAGTGGAAATTAAAGAATAACATCTGCATAGAAATTACGAAATAGTCCAATGTCAAGAAGCAAGTATATACAGAGTGATAGTAGCTCAATTTTCGAGACACTGTGTGTGTCGTGTGTCAACTGACGGAACTTGACACCGCATTTCATCAATCAGGGTGGAGGAAAAACAGTAATTTAAATATAATAATTCCCCATGAGGCGGCAGTCGTGGCGCAGATGCTCAAGCGTGCAACTGTAAACTTGACAGGTTGTGGGTTCGATTCCCATTTGAGGAATTGAAATATTAAGTCCTTACATATGAAATTGGCGTTCTGTCGTATTGGTCACTTTAACAAATTTCCCCACTTTGGTTAGAAATTTCAAATTCAAATTTATACAGCAATTTACTATGTATTTGTGTTTCCGTCATTATTTTGTTTTTTGCTATTTGCATCACTCAGTTTACAAAATGGAAAACTTGAAATATCGCGTTATTTATGAGTACGCGTTCCACCAGGGCGAATGATGTGCATGGCGGTCGTGTCGCAAAAGGAAATTCACTGCGTTTTTGGTTCCACTTTTTAGTTTTGGAAATTTCGACCTGTGAAACAAGCCCCGTGGACGGCCGCAGACCCAAGTTGAGAATGAAAAGTTGAAGGCACTTGATGAAAATCCTACCCACGTCATGAATTCAGTGAAGCAAACATGAATAAATAATGAAGAGTTTTTAGTTGAATCATTACCTATGATAAAAAGTAGATGGAAGCGTTCATTTCAATGGTTGAATCCTGTGCTGTTGAAAAAAATGTTATTTAATTCATTCATTTCGTCGCTCTAGTAACGATTCGGCGGGAAGTGCAAAACAGAAGTGTCTTAATGGGAACGAAGTGCCTTAACCAGGTCCCCAAGCTCGCACCGCCTATACTAACTAACCATGTGCGAGATACAGCGTGAAGCTAATAATTACCTCATGAGGGGATCAAAAATACACAAACGTCCACTCCATTACGCCATGATGGCAAAGAAAACATAGGTAATATTTCTCCAAATTCAAAATATTCCCAGCACCGTTTGATACAATTATAAGACGCCTTAGATCAACAACAATAAACGTTCCAAAGTAAAGCGTGCTTCGCTTCGCGAGTTATTGAATGCGATAATAATAAATTTAAATTATAGGCCGGGTATTCCCCCTTTCAGGTAATTTTCTCGAATTCGCGGGTGCGCTCGGCCGAGATGCTGTGCTTCAGTGCTCTCAGCTACAAGTTTGTCGAAGTTCTTTATACGTAATTTTCAGTAACATAAACTCTTCAATACTTTATAGTTAGGCTTTTGAATTTAGCAAAGATATATTTTACATAGGAAGACGTTATTGTTTTTTCATTTCTTATAGTATCACGCTGTATTCCGCATATAGCAAGTTAGGCAGAGGGAACCTAGCCAGCCTGTTTTAGACATTTTGAAGCTCACGCCTAAATTCGAGACATTGAGTGTTGAGTAACGGAACTCTACGCCGCACTTCGTCTTGTTACTAGAGCGGTAAATGAAAATGGTTTATTGCCCTAAGTGATAATCATAATTATATCTTAATTCTAAGCTAGCGACCCACTCGCTGCTTCTCTCGTTTAAATTACTGAATTATTTACTTAATGCACTGAAATAAGTTCATGTTTTTGTTTTTTGTTTTGTTTTAATGTAAGTTTGCAAAGGTCGTAAGATTTCTAATGTAAAAATTATTAAAACCTTAGGGCAACATTTTTGTAGTTCACTTAAGAATATTAAATTGTTTTGAAAAAAAAAGTTATCTATTTTTATAATAAATACTAATCAGTGCCTGTACGTGGAAGATAACATACTAGAAAAAATCACTTTACACACCACGTCATCTGAACACAATAACAACTTTACAAACAGTGAACTTACAATCAGAATTCATTTTCTACTTTCTTCTTTTTAATTGTAAAATAAAATGGAAAGATATGTGATTAATTCGGCTTAACGATTTTAATTAAATTATATAATATAGCTTCACTTGCGATTAATCGACGCCATTTGATTATGTTAGATTTGAATGATTACTATTAAAATAAGTGTATGTTTTATTATAAAAACTTATAAGTTGCTTTGGGCCTTGAACTATTATCATGTCAAAATTCATTTACTTCCATCCAACGTCGTTTTATATCAATATTTCAGCTTCACGCTGTATCCCGCACACAGCAGGGTAGGCAGAAGGAGCCTAGTGTTAAGACACTCCATTCGCCATTTTCAGCCGAATTCTGGAGGCATTGCGTGGTGACTGGCGGAACTCAACGCCGCGTTTTGCCTCGATACCAGAGCAAACAAATGGAAATATAAAATTAAATAAATATTTCATGTCCTCGAGTGGGGATCGAACCACTAATCGATTTTGCAGTCACACTTTATGTCTCTGCGCCACGACTGGCCTCAGTCTCGTTCGTTTTATGTAATTCGTCATATTCGATTTTTAAGGAAACTACAATGTAAATCGTGATGAATCCCAAAAAAGATCTTCCTCCAGACCCTGCGATAGAAAAATCATCCATCTCTATCTGGTACTTTTTGCGTGATTGGAGAACAAACTAACAGACGGACAGACAAGGACTCTGCTAATTGGTTTTTAACCATCCTGATTTTTCTATTTTTTTTTATCTTTCATATACAGAATCGACTTTTCTATCCTTTCATTATATATAGAGATAAAGATGTTATACACTAAAATATTCAAATTTACAGTTGCAATAGTGACGTAAGCAATTAAATAATGTAGTCTTTCCACATATAATGACATATTTCAGTTATTTTTCGAAAAAATACATTGTTGCAGCAGATTAGCGATTTTACCAACATTTTTACTCAGAAAAAAAATCTAAATTTTAATAAACCTCTTACACCATAATTATACAATAGGAGTCTGTGCATAAAGCATAACTACAAATTTTATTCTATTTACACATTAAGCCATAATTTAAATTCACGTGCCAGATGTAAATGAATTATTGACTTCACACCCCCGACTATATATAATACTGGCAAATAAATAATGGCGATGTTTAAAACTAATTTTAAACCGGGACAGAATCGACAATACCAAATTAATACCGGAATAATATAAGCCGTCGTGGCGCAGTGGCAGCGTGACGGTAAACGTGAGGGTTGTGGGAATGAGTTATTTTTGTCACTTCGCTCTGGTTACAAGATTAAGCGCGGTGATGTTCCGCCAATCAAGCTGTGATTTTTTGAAAGTTGGGGAATGGAGTGTTTTAATAATAGGTTACCTCTGCTGATCCAGTTGAGCGTGAATATATTTAATAAAGAGGAAAATAATATTTTTCCTCTTTGTTATATAGCGAAGCTAGAAATATTTGTAATTCTATCAACGGGAGAGCTATTTCTATGAGCTTCATACTGTATCCCTCATATAACGTGGTAATCAGAACCAACTAAGTGTTAAGACACTGTCTTCCTCACACACTGCCGTGTTGAGTAGCAGGACTTAACGATGCGTATTGTCATTTTAACAGTGTGAGAAAATAGAATTGTTTTTACATTACCCAAATGGTACTCGAACCCGAAACGTTTTTGTTCACTGTCAGATGCTGTGTCACGACGAACTCAATTATATTATCTATAAGTCCGCAAAAGTAAAAAATTGCGTGAAAAGGAAATATATTATCTCAGAGTTTCTCTGAAGATATGAACGGTTGTTTTTACCGTGTAACAGCTTATGCGGCTAAATTAGAAAACAATAAAAAATCTCGGAAGTTTTCTGTTGTGCGCAATGCACACGTATATGAGTATACATTTTTTCGAACCACTAAGTCACAAATCGTAGTCAAATTTACTGCGTACGTTTATTTCAGAGACATTTAGTACTGTATAACGAGATTAATCGTTGATACGCAGATATACCCTCGAGTAAGGATCAAATCCACAACCATAGCATACAGTATGTTACAGTCATCACGATGACAGGTTACAGTAGGCAAAGAGAACCTAGTGCTAAGATACACTGGTTTGTCCATTTTGCCTGAATTTTTGATGCTATTGGTTTTCGTTCGGACACTCAATACCGGCGTTACATTTCGAGATCCTGAGTCCACAATCTTGAGCGAGAGATCGAATCCACAATCAAAGTTTGAGTTTCAGGCCAATGATCGAAATGAAATATAACATATTTTCATTTCTCCATGCTGGTGTTGAGGCAAAGCGTTCCATTAACACACAATAACTCCAAAATTCAGTGGACAATGGGACACTCACCACTAGGTTCCCTCTTCCTAACCTGCTGTTTGCGATAGAAAGAAGGAGATTTCACTTTTTGTAGTTCACACGAACAGAGTTGCAGGCTACGATATTACTACTTTATACAATAGTACGAAGGCACCACGATCGTCTAACTCAATTTCCTGATGTTATTCAACCAGCTCCCAGTATCTATTCAGGTTGCTACAAGAATATCTTATTATATACTTAAACTCGATTTCGTGTCCCAGTTACTGTAAGTGAATTACCGAAGTGGCGTAGCGTTTTGTTGTTGTACTAATTAATTATAAGTTTTAGTGTAGTTATAAGGAGTTTATTAGTATCGAATATATTGCATTATATAAAGTTCCAAGCCAAAAACAATTTTAATATATTTTTTTGTCCTGTTGATAAGAAGGTGGGGAGAGTAATGAGACAGATCGTATGCACTGCCCATTTTTCGAGACATTAAGTGTTGCTGGGAGGAACTCAATACTGCACTTTGTTTTATTACTAGAACGAATAAATGAAAATAATTGATTAATTCTCCGTGTAAGAGTCGAAACTTATAGCCGTCGCGTGTCAGTCCGACGCGCCGCCACTGCGCAACGATGAATTAATGTTTTAAATAACAAGGTGATGTCAGTTGTGGCGCATTGGCACAAAATGTGACTATATGTGTGATGTTAAAATCGACTGGTTGTGGGTTAAATCCCCAATCGAGGAAATAAAATATTTACTTACATTTATATTTTCATTTCTTCGTTCTGGTGTCGAGGCAAAGCGCGGCGTTGA
>DWAP01000464.1:0-21331 GCA_018230625.1 Heliconius eleuchia
CCAGAATTCGGCAGAAGGTGGGGAACGGAGTGTCTTAACACTAGGTTCCCTCTGCGTACTCTTCTATGTGCGGGATACAGCGTGAAGCTGATTTATTTTGTTTTATTTATTTTATATTTCTTTTCTTTGTCTAGCATCCCGGGCACATAGAACAAACCCGCTACCACTGGAACACAAAGCAAAAGAATCACCTATTGGGTAGCTTCTTCTGGGGATACATACTGACAGAACTGCCGGGTGGTAGATTAGCTGAAATCATTGGAGCTCGGTAAGCTTGTTATTATTTAATTTTTATTAAATTTAATATTAATTTCTATTAAATTAACGCTATATTATGTTGTAATACTATAAAAATATTTAGAGCCTTTTAGGTAAGGATTTTTAGGGATTTTAAAAATATTTTTAAGAAATAGTTATCCAGATTTACTATAAATGATAATATATTGTTTAAAGAAAAACAAATAACCGTGCTTAAACCTTGGGTAAAAGAGATCATTTTCCTTCAACAGTATTGTATTTAAGAGAATAGCGGGTGCATCCTGCGTGATTAATAATTTTCTTAGAAATAAGTCGAATAATTTACTGTACGTTGACCGTAGGGTATAATGCGATTGAATCTCAACGGCTCTTTTACGACTACCTGATGTTTCGGGTTTAGACGAGTTTCTAATATCCTTTTGGGATTCTATAAGAGTGTTACATTTAGCTAATGAAGATCAGTTCTTTTTTATGATATTATGTCAGGTAGTGACGAAACCCGTCTGGTTATATATCTTAGGGCTAAACTCTTCTTTATCTTGTCAGATCTATGATTTCCACGATAAGGCTGTATGAATTTATAAGAAGTCAATGAAGTAACTACCCAATGTCAATGTTACGTCTAAATAATAATATATTGCTACAAATTTTGTAAGTTTAAGTTTAATCTGTATGTCCATTAAGTACAAAAATCAGCTACCCTACTATAAAATTATAATATTTAAA
The DNA here is from genome assembly GCA_018230625.1 of Heliconius eleuchia. Lineage (NCBI taxonomy): Eukaryota > Metazoa > Arthropoda > Insecta > Lepidoptera > Nymphalidae > Heliconius > Heliconius eleuchia. The sequence goes on from DWAP01000464.1 coordinate 985, forward strand.
AAAAAATTGTAAAATATAATACTGCCTTCCAATGTTTCAGTGCGAAACGAAATTACACAAATAGTATCTACCTATTCCATTTCTCGGCATCGGCGCTCTTCCTCCTATCCATTATATCTTCACATTTTTTAATGTCAATACACCCTTACACTATGGCGTTAAGAGGCGGAACTCTACGCCGCACTATGTCTTATATCCGAATGGGGAAAAGAAAATAGTCCTTTGCTCCGAGTTGGGATAGGATTCAACCGTCGTGTTTGTCAGTTTACTGCTCCACAGCGTTATTTTTACCTAGTACAGGATGTTATTATTTGCATTTCAAAGAAATAAACAATATCCACAAAGCATCATAAATTGCGAATAAACATATCTTAGAAGTTTTAAATACCTGAACATGCTGACTTGGATTGTAAGAAACAAACTATCATGCAATGTATTAATTAATGATTTTGCGTCGAACTTTCTAGAAACATTAATAGAAGAGTCAGTCCGGTCAACAAGGATTGATGTCCGCTGGTCCATGGTCATACGAGACCACTTACTTATAATTTATAGTAATTGCGCCAAATATGCGGTTGTTATTATATGATTTCTTTTAATTATGATTTAAATGGACTTGGCTGTGCAGATAATGATCGTAATAAATATTGTTATTTAATGATTTGTCATAGCGTTAGATAATATCTGAATGATGTTACTTGGTCGACTATTTTATGTATATATATATATATATACATATATATAATATATATTATCCTTAATCAGCGTCACGCTGTATCCCGCATACAGCAGGAAAGGCAGAGGGAACCTAGTGTTAACACATTCCGTTCTCCACTTTCGGCCGAGTTCTGGAGGCATTGTGCGCTGAGTGGCGGAATTCAACGCCGCGCTTTGCCTTGACACCAGAGCCACGAAATGAAAATATTAATGTAAATAAATATTTCATTTCCTCAAGGGGGAACAGTGAATATAAAGAAGAGTGACATCAATAAGTTCATTCCACCTAGACCGCAAAAATGAGATATGTGAACTGTGCGTGCGCATGTTAATGTTCCATTAGTTATTCAAGTCAAGACAAAAATGATTGATAGTAAAATACACTATAAAAGCGTAGCCTAGAATTTTTGATAGACGATGACGGATTTTACGACTTTCCATGTGGCTTTCCAGGTGCAAAAAAATGCACAAAAATATATCATTATTGTAGTGTTTCTTTAACTTGGTCGTATGCTATAAGATTTGGTATTTACTCGTACTATGATTACGCGGAAAGTGAATAAAAGAGAGCCGTAAAGGATACCTATTAAAGTATGTAATTTAAAATGCAAAATATAAAATAAATAAATAAATAAAACGAGAACGAGTGTCTCAGCACTAGGTTTCCTCTGTCTAACCCGCTGCGGGATACAGAGTGAAGCGGATTTTATTATATTTTTTATATTTTTTAAATAAATAAAACAATCGCCAACATTCACACAGGATGTCTAAGCCAGTAGTCGGTAAATAATTAAACGCCCGTGCAGTTGCATGGCGAGACTGGTTTATGACTAACGCAGTGAATACAGCATGTAAGACGAAGAACTTATTGTTTAGTGGTTCTAATGTGTTTTTGATTAAATTCTTTAGCTTTTAGTTTCATAATTTCGGGGAATTTGACATTTTAATTCAATAAACATATGCTAATTATTTGTTTTCTTAGAATTTGTTGTTTTAATTGTTTCTAGTGTTGAAATGATAGTATTCTTGGCATTATTTTTAATGGTCTAAATTGAATTAGATAATATTATGGGTGAACTTCTGGAATGTAAACTTACATGTGTAAACCAGAAGTTCATTGGTTAAAATTAATTAGAAATATCGTAGTCTGTGCATCTTTTAAGTTATAGTTAAATACAACATTTTTTTTATTAACTATAAAATAACAATACTATAATCATACATAACATCATAAGTGTCTGTCTATTCATAATAAAATATTTAAAATTATTTTGCGAATATCCATTCTCAGTTTGTAGGTTAGCGCTTGGATAACGTTACATTAACTTAAACATTGCGCTTGCGCATGATTCACACGGAATGTTCTACATACATGCGGGCGGTTCGAAACGCTGTTTCAGATAATAATGGAATTTAGCTAGTGGCTTCTAGTTTTCAGTATAACGCAGTTTTTTAATACAAAATTAAACTTAAAAAATCAGTTTCACGCTGTATCCCGCATATAACAGGGTAGGCAGAGGAAATCTAGTGTTAAGACCCTCCGTTTCCCACTTTCCACCGAATTTTTTGAAGCATTGAGTGTTGAGTGGGGTAACTTAACGTCGGGCCTTTGCCTTAGTGTTAGAGCTTAGAAATGAAAATATTAATAAATAATAATTCATTCCCCCGAGTGGGGATCGAACCCAAAACTGTCACGTTACAATCACTCATGATGGCATCAAAATTTTAATTTTATATTACTTAATTTTTTTTATTTTTGTAAAGATTATTTGAGTTGTCTCGCAAAAAATATTCTTTCGAGAGGTGCTGATAAGTTGACACACATCAATTATCATGTCAGAAGTTTGGCGGAGTGCGTTCTTAATACAATATAATATAAAATTGTATTTGTTATTTTGAATGGCATAAAAAAAATCTAGAGAAATAACTTTACTGTAATTTACTTTAAACTAATGTGATGTGTCGAAAAAGGAGAACGGATTGACGTTGGTCCGTTGGATGGAGCTGCTCAAATATTTGTGTAGTTAAATATATTAATTCTGTTCTTTCTTTTATCTAGGCGAGTTTTCGGCTACAGCACACTCCTGGCTAGTATCTGCACACTGCTGTCGCCAGCTGCCGCGGCTGCTGGTTATTGGTGGATTGTCGTTCTTAGAGTATTCCTTGGCTTTTTCCTTGGAGCCACATGGCCAGCTATCCTGCCTTTGGCCTCAAAATGGATCCCGCCCATGGACAGATCGAAGTTTATGTCCAACATGATGGGTGAGTCAATATTGTTAGTTTTGTTAGTAATTGGAATATAGGTATTATACTATGAGTTTCTTCTTTTTAATCTGGAAAGTATCAAATGTTTGATGATATTCGGAATTTGTATTATATAAATGTTAAATACATCACGTTTATATTTATATTTCATATCGAGCAAAAAGTTAATTACACTAATGGATCTGTTTATCGTTAATTAAAAACAATATCCCGATAGACGTACAAAAAACAATTAGACAATGTGAGACGCAGTAATCTATCCTTGACCGAGGATTTACAATTACTCTTAAGTCGTCTACATATTATCGTTTAATTTCAAACGAACAAACATTTCAATTGTTATCGTAACCGGTAACGTGCGTTTCGTGATACGATGACAGCTGAGGCAATATGGCGGCGGAGGCGCGCGCAGGCGTGGTCGCTGACGTCACGCGAATGCCGCCCCCCGATTGGTCGGTGTCGGTTGACCGCGCGAATTAACCTTGCGCAACTGTTGCTACGCGCCACAGATAGCGAGCGTACTTTAGTCGCCGATTTCAAATATTCTTAATTTTTAATAGTCGTAGACACGTTTCTGAGTAATACAAAAATTGTATTCTGTTTTTTATATTTTTTTTACGATTTATTATTTTATTTGGAATATTTAAAGAATTACTTTTGTAGTAACATTAGCGATTGGTTAACTTATTTAATATTTATATAGTGAACCAACAATTTTATTCAGATATTTTCATTGAATTTACATACGTTCACAATGGTTGTCTTGTAACCTTTACCGTTTTAACATATTTTTTTAAATTTATAAATTTATTTTAATAAATTTCCTTATTTTTATTTCTATTACATTTATTAAATGTAGTTTTTTTATTATCGTAGCTTAAACAAATTAAAATGCCACTTCAATTTTATTTCTGTTCATGCGCAGAGAGACACGTGTATGTGTATTTACTCACAAGGCTGCACCTGTTTCGTTTGCGAAACAACGTTATTGTAAAGAGTCGTCGATATTTCAATCTCATCTCGTTTATACATAAATATTTGGGTTAATGTCCCATATCCATACATATCGTACATTATATGTCAACATAACCATATATCTGTAGATATTTAATAAATATTGACAATATCCGTCAATTGTAAAATATATGATTATTAATAATATATGACGTGACTGATTAAGAATTAGATAATATATTCTATTACATTTCTACTATTGGTGTCGAGGCACAACGCGGCGTTGGGTTTTGAAATTTTAGTTCGGAAATTGGGGAGCGAGGTGTCTTGACACTATATACCAGGCTACTCTGGGGTGGGCACGACTACCCTCTCTGTTCCTACGTCCATGATCTAAATATCTTTGACCTAAATTTTGAAATTTACTTAAACAATTCCTCTATTCACCAAAGACTATTACACAAATCAAATTTATTCGTCATTAAATTTAACTAACATATGTATGATAAATAAACAGACTCGATACTGATACGTTATCACTTATGACGATTCTTTGACGGTTGTCTTATACATAATTATTTTATAATATGTTTACGTCAATTACTGGCGTCACGGGTCAAATGTATCGATTTTATAATAACAAGGAACTCATTCATTCATTTATATAAAAATAATTGGTAATGAGTATATGATTTTGCATGTACCTTAGGGCCAGCCAGGGTGTACCTATTGTCCGTAATTTCGATTTTCGATTCGATTCTCTTCTTCTCGCTTCACGTATCCTTGCAGTGTATAAGTCAAAGGGAATCTAGTCTTAATGATATTAACGTCAGTCTGTTTTAATTCTGTGAATTTAATGACTTTCAGAATAATTTTGCATAAATTATGTTAAAATTTCTTTAAAATACATGAATATTTTTCCTTGTGTCTATATGAGTTATAGGTATCGGTATAAATGGAAATGATACTCAAACGATTAAGCTATTTACTATCAATTGGAAAATTACGCAGCTTAACTGCTTGTGATCCTAGTGGGGTCGAACTGCAATAAGGTAATGTTTATATCAGTTAGATGTTTTCCCGGTTGGTTACACTATGTTTGAGGTCAAATTGCAAAATGCATAATGTGATCAGTTTTAACCGTCCCGTTTCTCGCTCGTGTGTCCTGGTGTCCCCAAGGAAGGCAACTGGACGCAAAAGTGTCCCGATTTTCGAAATGTCGTTCGAAAATAACAGAATGGAATACTCCATGAAAAAAGTAAGGCAACCAAAATTATAGCACACTAAAATCCAAAATAAACACGAAATTGTCAAATGTTACTTTTTAATACAATAGTAAAAAAAAAATTAAAATTAAATTAATTAAAACCCGATGACCTGTTTTAATTAAAAAAATAGTAGTCACGTAAAATTATCAGTGTCTTTTTAACGGGTGGTTAGTGTTGATTAAACTGTAAATTAGATAATGCTTTCTTTTAAAGTGTGAGTGATCTATCATAAAATCTTTATAAATATTAGGTACATTTAATGTATAAAATATGCATACTTTTATTTTCAAATCTATTAAAATACTGATATATCTACTTTTAACTAAAGCAATTTGAGTAAAAATATTATCGCATAGTTATGTAAACTGTTGACTATTGGTACTTGTCTACTGACTTATAATTAGGTATTGGTATTTAATATGTAACAGTGCAAAAGTTCATATTAATGTTCTAGTTTACATCGTAACAACGTCGCCTTTGATCTATACCTTATAAGTACTACTATTTAATGTTGATACAGATAGCAGATAGCAGGGTAGGTTAGGATGCAGGGTAGAGAACATGGAGTTAAGACACTCCGTTCCCATTAAGACACTTCCGCTCGCTTCCTATTTTCCGTTGAATTCTGAAGACATTACGTGCTGATTAGCAGAACTCAACGCCCCATGCCGCTTTGCCTCGACACCATAACAAAGAACTGAAAATATTAAATACTTAATTTCTTCGAGTGGGAATGGAACCCAAAACCTGTCGCGTTTACAGTCACAAACTTGTGCCCTTGCGCCACGATAGGCCTCACTAAGCCTCAATAAGCCTTTAGAAATTCACGTATAAATAAATTTGAATATGTTTAAAAAAATACAGATAGCTGAGTGAACAAATCTGCTTCGTATGATTCACCTCATAATATATGTACGCGACATTCAAAATACTTAAAAACGTTCTCACCTCGTGTTAACATCTTTTCGTCCTTTCCTTACAACATCCTTCAAAAAGACATAATTTTGCATTACAAGTGTTGCAAAAGTAAAATGAATTATTCATACCAAAGCAGATGTTAAAAGTGTATATTAACTATATTTTTTTAACTCCATGCTTTATCAGATAGCAGGATAGGCAAAGGGAATCTGAGAACCTAGTGTTACGAGACTCCGTTCCCATTAAGATATTTCCGGTTAACATTTTGATTGGCTCGTAACTAGAGCGAGAAAATGACAGTACTAAGGGCCAGATTCACCGCTTACGAATAAATTTTCAGATAGTAATCTTATAATTAATGCTGCTCTCATACACTTGACTGATCTCTCATTTACTTGATGTATATAGATAGAGGATGAAAATAAATAACTGTTTCTTATATTTTTAAGAATATTTTCTCTTTAATGAACGATAATAGTAGGTAGCAATTCGTACGATTATTTACATTAAAAAAATGTGTATCTACTAGATATTGCTATTCGAGATCTGTGAAAACAAAAATTACAGCTTGTTCAGCAGATGAGGCTGTACGTGACTTTGTAAGCCAATGTTGAAACTTATCTTAAATATATTATTTCCTCGAGTGGGAATCGAACCTGTAGCCTGTTGCGTTAACAGTCGCACGCTTGTGGCACTACGCTAAGACTGGTCAATTAATGAATACATCATATAATTTAACCTTTGATCTAGTTTCATGCGTTAATAATTAGTAATTTCCCATAATTAAAAGAAAAAATGAATATTTTAACGTCATGGAAAAGTATTAATTTATATTTAAGAAACATTCTTGATAATAGATTTTGTTAGGATTTTTTTTTACTTTTACGAATATAAAGTTTTTTTAGTGTTGTTAATTGATCGTATCTAAAATTTCTTGCGTATTTGTTTTTGTATTTTAAAATGCTATTATATTAACCTAAACATACAAACATACATTGTAATTCCCTAAAACCCGTAAAAATATCTGAATCATCTAATTTTATTGCCCCTCTTTAATCATCTAATTTTATTGACTTAAAAATACATGTGGACGTCCTACGTCCTTAATCTTTAACATCTGGGTCTAGGTACTGAGCAGGAAAACCCATTATATTTTTATTACCACCTCTACACCTTGACCTCCTTGGTTTCGCTAATAACATTAGATATAATCATATATGCGTAATTTGTAATCCAATTACTATAAAATTTAAATCTTTTAAAAAACTCAAACTGAATAATGTAAGGAAAATTGGGAACACTGGTCTCACTTAAGGTTAAAAATATGGTTTTATTCTCTTTTCCTAATAAGGCTAGCTGTGTAGCCTTTCTTATGTATGTAAATACTCACAAAATAATAGTTTTATAAATATTACTTTTGATAATAATTCGTATAAAATATCAGTATAGCTTTGAATATTTTGATTTCATCATATAAAAATGACGCATTGGCATTACTAATGCAAGGATATATGACGCTCTGCGACCTTTCTTATCATCTCTTATCATTACGTTTTTATGATCCCTATATAAATTTTCCAAAAACATTTTTTGTATTATATTATATTTTGTTTTCTTAGTGTGTTTTTGATTAAGAGAGCAAAATCTGTTATCTTACTTTACTTTGACATTATAATTTTAAATCCCTCAGTAATACTAATGAAAAAAAAATTTTAAGTTGGGAACAGGGTGACTCACCACTAGGTTCTCTCTCCCCTACTATAAAACATCTTAATATACACGTATTCATTATCTACTTATTTTATTATATAGATATGTATTTATAATTTATATATAATATTTTACAGCCTCCTCCCTAGGAGCAGCAGTGACGATGCTTATATGCGGTTTCCTCATAGCACACTTTGGTTGGGAATCTACTTTCTATTTTACTGGTAAGGATATTTTAATTTAGTAACTAAAGGTAAGGCCAATATTTTTTTATATTATAGTAGGGTATTTAGAAATGATATGCCACAGAATGTTTTGAGAACTTATACCAAAAATCTAAAAAAAAGCAAACATTTACACAAAAAATAACTTTAATATTTAATTTAAAAACTGTATAAATATTTAATGTATTTTCTTATTAATTAGGCATAATTGGTGTAATGTGGTCGGTGGCGTGGTTCGCCGTGGTGTACGACTCTCCCGCGCAGCATCCGCGCATCTCTGAAACTGAGAGGAACTATCTAATGAAGGCGTTGCCTCAGGACGGTAACAAAGGAGTAAGTTTTCTTTTATCATACAATTTTTGTTTTCCAATGAAACGTAGTTATTGATTTTTTATTTTTCTTCATTTCTGTACTACTTATATAGGGTTCTATTGGTATGATTTTAGTTCCAATGTTATCTAACTGGTAATGAATTATTGCAGCGTTACTTTGACTCATTTTTTGTCCCCCGTTGAGAGTATTTTTTTTAATGGACAACGAGAAATTGCTTTAAGGCGTGTTATCTGATATATTTTGAAATAAAAAAATGGTATAAATTGTTATTTAGAATCTTTAGGAATCTTTAGGTCGTGGCGTAGTGAGTGACACAAGCGTGTGTAAACGCAATAGGTTGTGGATTCGACTTCCACTCGATATTTAATATTTAAATTTTTTCGCTCTGATTCAACACGCAATGCCTCCGAAGTACAGAAATTCTAAACATAGGATTTAATGTTAAAAGATAAATATAAAAACGATCTTAACAATTTTCAGTAAATATTGGCGCCGCCTCGTCAGTATTGCATTTTTATTCTTCTTTTATGATAAAAATATTTTATACACAGCCTTGTATGTCTGACTGCATACAGAATACATAATTAGCCATTTTTATTTTTTTTTATAGTATTTTAAGACCCTTTGTTTGTCTCTTTTCACTATTTTGACTACCATATTAATTTAATGCAATTTCCACTAAATTATAGTTTTCCTTGCATGTTTGAAGATTACCAGTTGTTTCTTTACTTTGTGTGGTCGTTTTCAATAATCAATTACGTTGTCTTATCAATACAGCAGATATTCCTATGTTATAAATATATACTTAGGAAATTTGCATGTTTAACGTCAGTGTCAAAGCAGTTTTTTTTTGGTAATTAATAGTGGACAAAAGAAACATCGTTTTAATTCGTTGTCCTAAGATAAATAACAAATAAATAAATAAATAATAATAATAATAATTAATAAATTAATAATAATAATAATAGATAAATTTAGTTAACTACTCGTTAACTTAGACTGTAACTAAGGGTAATTTTTGTTTAGCTTTAGCCATTACAACGTGACTGTTACAGACAGACACGACACTGACAAAATATTATTTTCAGTTATATATTGTTTAGCTCGTAATAAAAGTAGCGAAACCAAATTCTGACGTTCTGCTCTCAACTTTCTATCCTTATTTTGTCATATTATCTATGTCTATTTAATAAATAAATTTGTAACAGCTCGCTCTCTGTACATGGAAAATATTTCAGAAAAAGTATTATAGCGACATTTTTTCATATAATGGAACCGAAAACAATGAAGATAATTGTCTGTTTGACTATGCGTTTGCGCAGTTAACCCTAGACACGGCTTCACTGATTTAAATGTTATATAAAAAAAATCATATTTTATATTTAGTGTTGTTTTTTTCACAAGTACACTTTTAGGTTCATAAATAACTAATTTTACGAATTTATTTTTCACGCCTACGAACTGGAGGCATAGCTTGTAATAAATATATATGACTAGCAGGAAATAACGTAGATGTAACGTATGAATGATGTGTTGGCCGCAGCACACGCCGGTCCCGTGGCGCCGCCTGCTGCTGTCGGCGCCGGTGTGGGCCGTCGTGCTCACGCACGGCGCCTCCGTGTTCGGCTACTTCACGGTCGTCAACCAGCTGCCCACCTACGTCGAGAGCATCTTGAAGTACAGCATCAAGGAGGTAGGTCTACCCTATCTGTTATACTGTTTATATATATTTTTAACATTTTATTCCATTTTTTTTTTTAAATTCTTTTTTTCACTAATACTTTATTTTAGAAAGCGTGAGGTATGGTCAATGAAGGTGAAAAAAAACTATATAATGTTTTTCTTACCATTATTAACAATGGTATTAGTGATAGTTTAAATAAAATTTAACAGTAGTAGTCAATCAAGTCAAAGTAAATATCTTTAAATATATTCTTAGTTCTCTATAAAATATAATAATCTTGTATATCAATTACTTATTTAATTAGAGACATGTAGTTAACCTACTTAAAGTACTTTTTTACATGTTCGTTTAACACGTTTTATAAAAATTATACAAAGACACAAAAAACTATATCATAAAAAAACTAATAAAACTAAAATTATTCATGGAATAAAGATGAATAAAAATTGGAAAAAAAAACACAGTATCAGCCGAAAAATATAGAATCCGCTTTAAATTCGAATAAAAAAAATACTTATTTCAAAATGACTATACATATTTAAATGAATTTGAATATTGTTATGATTATATCTAATTAATTAACTAATACCTTAATACAAACGAAAAAAAATATATTTACATTATTTTTGCTGTTAAACCTCTTTATGTATACATATATTAATATTATTAAAACTGAAGATTTTGTTTAGTGGAGTAACTTAACAATGTATCTCGCACATAGCAGGTAGGCAGAGGGAACCTGAAAACCTGTTAACACACTCCGTTCCAATTTAGACACTTCCGTTCCCCATTTTCTGCGAAATTATGCAGGTATTGCGCTTGAGTGGCGGGACTTTGTTACCAGAGCGAAGAAATGAAATATTAAATATTTCACTTTCTCGAGTGGAAATCGAACCCAAAACCTGTCACGCCTACAGTCACGTATTGCTAAACGTACCTGCGATTATAGTTACCTCGAATACTTGTTACAATGTAACATGTGTCCATAATATGCAAGCTTAATTATTTTCTAGTACCACGCGGGCGAAGCCGCAGATAAAAACTAGTATGTTATAAAGAACTGAAAAACGTTATATCGTGACTGACGTTTAATTTGCGACATCCATCTCAAATTGCTAACTCAAGTTCATCGTCCACAATTCGCGAAGGTTTCTTTGGTCGTGTCTTTAATCTTTACTTCCGAAGTAATAGTTATTAAAGAATATTATTTTAAACTCTATTCTATATTGAGAAGGTTCAAATTTCAATAATCTACTAGATTTATAGTATTCTTGTAGTTGCACGTTTTAGTACTAATAGGGCAACCATGATAATAATCGAAGTTTTGGATAAGTCTCAAAATATTATTATAAATCCGTCTTGTAATTATTATATTAATAATAATTAATTGACAGTATTGTTTATAATTTTATATATTATTAATTACAGTAATAATATTTTTAAAGTTATGATTAATTTATAGTATTAAAGATCGAGTTCGAATTGGGCATTTGGTTGTGATATAATGAAATAGTTTTTTTTTTAGTTTTATGCTGTATCCCCACACCATTATGCACACAGCAGGGTAGGCAAAGGGAACTTAGTGTTAAAATACTCAGTTTTCTATTTTCCGATGAATTCTAGAGACGTGTGAGTGGTGGAACTCGACGCCGCGCTTTGCTGCCGAGCTAAGTGAAGCTTTTTTTTGTTTCGTCCGTACACGATGGGTTAGGTTAGTCAAAGATCAATCTGTGCGCGTGAATTTCAAACGTTCTACTTTCATTCTTTGGGACACATTTGGACCATTTACTTAAAAACTACAATTACAATTATTACCAAACTACTTCGCTGGTATCACCGCACAACTTCGGTGAACGAATATACTTGACCAGTAAGAGCTTCGCTCAATAATAATTCATTCCTTCGAGTGGGGATTGAACTTCCAAACCGTCGCGTTACAGTCACACTCTTGTGTCACTACGCCACGACGACCTCATTACCTAAAGAACTTAAAAAAAAAATCTTATTTTTAATTATTACCTATTGTTTGATGTAGCCTATGAATAACTGCTTTGCAACATATTGTTAAACGTTCTAGCTATTTTCTAATTGCAATAAGATAAATTACTTCTCTGTAAACAATGGCGCTTCGTTTCAACACGTGTAAGTGACGCGCTAACCCTTAATGGTTTTAGCTCTTGTGTACATTACATACGTATACTATGCTGTATTTTCGTAATACTTAGAAGTATTTAGCTATATCAATACATTTAAATATATTTAAGTGTATTAATAAATTAAATTACAAAAATTTTTTCATATGACTTTGACATAAAGGCCTACTGTTAAAACATTCTGTTCCCATTAAGACGTTTTTGTTTCCGACTTTCCGCCGAATTCTGACTGAATGGCGGGCCTAAACGCCGCGTTTTGCCTTACCAGATTACTTAAATTTGTATATTTTTTATTATACACGTTTCTTATTTTCAGATTTTATTTATTAAAATACTAAGTTTCTGCTGTCAATTATGAAATTGGGTCAACATTAGTTACCTAATAAATATTAATTTACATGAGAATGATAAAAAATGTTTATTTTTTATAATATTATGATTTTGAGCGTTCAGTGTTTGTTACTTTGATTCGTTTTTGCTTGTATCCTTTTGATATTAAGACATAAATTGACCTGATGAAACTCTCGCACTCTATTGCATCAGCCTCAAACTGGGTAACCTCAGGTTTTATATATAAGATAGCAGGTTTTCCCACTTGGTCGCATATACTTTGAAAATATAACTAGATAACTTTAAATTCTTGCGATGTAAACCTTGGATTGTCTTGGCTATTAACGGTAAATTAATGACTTTATAAATATTTTTATAGCTTGTGTAAATTTGTTGACTTCCTATGACCGAAATAATCACTAATATTTATAAAATGGCTGTGTTTTGGCTAAAATGTAAATGTTTAAAGTTTTGATTGAGTTTGTTAATAGACAAAGAAGTCATTAGCATTATATCTATTCCATACTTTATCTATCATGCCGCACTATCTCCAACCATATTTCTCGGATATTATAAGACATCTATATTTGTACCATTTGTATCATCCAATTACCTTGTCCCTTCATAAACATTTAATATTTAATCGTTTTCTTCATAGGAAATGACATATTTAAATGGCGGTGTATCATAGTTACGATTTTATACAACGTTAGAAATAAGGTAAAATATTAACATAGTTCATAAAATATTATTAGAATTAAAATAAGACGTAAACTTTATAAAACATTGTTATTTAAACAAATTTAACTTAATTGAAAATCTTTTTTACGCATTTTAAAATAATAACGGCCTCGTTACAGTCTTTTCGCAAGAGAATGAACGTCATCATTTTTATGGTTCAGGTTTGAATATATAGAATGTAAATTATTTTTTTCTGTATAGACCAATAATTGTGTGTAAGAAGTGTTAAAAATATATGTTTTTAATTTCTATTTCCTTGGTCTACTTACACGAAACACGATATTCGACGGCGTTAACCACTAATTCACATTTCTTAATAACAGGTAAATTGAAGAAAAAAATAGGCGAAATAAAAAAGAGGTACATGTATGGTTTTGAACCTACTTAAAAAACGGTTAATTGTATAATAATCTTATTTTTTCTTATTTACAATCAAAAACTATTAATTTTTGAATGAAATTGACCAAAAAATAAATAATAATAATATTGTTTTTAAAATACTACAACACAATTATGTTAAAATGAAAATGTAATTTGTAACATCTATGTCCATCGTATAGTGTGGTCTCCCTAATGTAAAAGAGACGCGGACGTATTTTTTTATCATCCTTGCCATTGACTTCATTGGTTCAAACTAAATACTTCAAATTGTTTATTTATACTTTGCTTATTCATTTGAAGGTTATAATCGCAATCTTAATGTCTCATTACATTTTATTATATCTAAAATAGATGTGCTTAATTTAAAATTATAGTATTTTTAATTTCACACCAAAAACAATTACATACATGTTAAATATTTAGAAAAGTTACAAATGTTAAACAAAATATTTTTTTTTAGTTGCACATTATTTTATAATATAGGATTACTATAGCTTAAAAAAGAAAAAATAAATGTTAAGTTCAGCGCCATACTACCTCGTAAAATTGTGAAAAGACGCAATAAAACCCCTTTATAGCGTACTACGGTGTAATCGTCCGGCGCGGAGGCCGAGACGACTCGAGAACTGTCATATGCTTATTTAAATGAACAATTTAGATACTGTTATCTGAAAAGTCTTATCTTTAATGATTTATTCTGAATCATTCAGTAGGTAAATTGGTTTTGACCTTTATTTCTTTTTTGGTGTTTATTTTGGTGCTGTTAAAACAAAAAAAAGACGTGATTCTTTTTTATATGATTTTGAAATGTTCCAAAAATTCCTAATTTAAATTTGATAAGAAATTAACACTTTAAATATTGCGGTCCACGTGGCGCATGGGCACAAGGGTAGGGTATGCGACAAAAAATTCATTGGATAATGGATACGTATATAATTCTATATTGTGTATTTGAACCAGTGGTTACTGAAACTAGCGAGTTCTGTGAACTAAATTCTTGATTTATTTTTTAAATCAATATAGGCTAATGTTACTGAGGCCAGTCTAGGAAGGGTATTCACTGTTCACCCAACTGACCCGACGTCAACGATATTTCTTATAGAATTGTACAGTAGTTATGCAATGGTTTCGCAGATACAAGTGACCGTTAAGTTATGGTTGAATGCAACCGACTCGGCCATTCTAGAAATGTATCTTATAAAATAGTTACAATAAACATTTACACGATTTTAAAATTTGGAAGAATTATAATGTTTTAATAATTATGGTAAATATTTGAGGCTGAAATAAGAAAAATTAAGATTAATTAAAAGTAAACATTTTTTGTGATTTTACAGCCACGAGCTGAATAATCATAAAAATGTTTCATTTCTTCTAAAAAATATATTTTGCAACAACATTCTAATAACCATGTACAAATTCGACGTAGCGAAACTCAACTTTTGCTGTGACTAATTTTAATATATTTTTTTACTGCATATTTTCTACTTATAAATCGCATGTTATACTTATATTTCTTTAAATTAAATTTAATTAAATTTAAATTACCTTTAAAAAACATAAAAAAGTTGTAAAAATATTTTTTTTTCACATAATTTCTTGCTATATCTTAATTTTACCTGTCTAAGTCTTGGTATTAAACGTCGGTAGGCACCACACTAGATTTATTGTATGGCAATATCTTATATATACATATATACATACTAGCGACCCGGTCGCGGCTACGCCCGCCTGAACTACACAATTATTTATTTTCTCATATGAATTAATTGTAGCAATTTTGTTCAGGAAAATATTTTTTAGTTATATAAAGGAAGAGAAGGGAAGAGAGTTTGTCAAAAAACAATTGTAAGAACTACATTTTAATCGGTAAAGTAGTTTCAGAGATAAGTGTGCCCAAACGCAGGCACGCAACGGACAAACTAATAGAAATTTCAATTTTTTTTGGGTTCTATCGCATTAATAATTTTTCAATGTACAGGTAGTCATGACTTACAACATTATATAATTTTGAGTATATAAAATTTCACTTTCAAACATCTATAATAATTAACTATACTTCGATATATAGTCGAGGCAAAGCGCGGCGTTGAGTTCCGCCACTCAACACGCAATGCCTCCGGAATTCGGCGGAAAGTGGAGAACGGATTGTCTTAACACTAAGTTCCCTCTGCTTACCTTGCTGTGTCCGGGATACAGCGTGAAACATTTTTTTTTTATTCTTTACTTTTTTTTATTATTTTTAACTAAGTATTCTTGAAAATAACGCATAGTATAGATATTAATTGATGTGGGAATACCTCGCATAACATCACGGTGAAACACTTAAGTATTGATAACAATATCAAGAAAGTGTATTTCGTTCATTTATTTACGTTGGTTGAACAATAAAAAATATATAATTGTTCGTTTTGATTGATTTACGTGACATTCATACACAACACCGTGAAGTATTAGCAATTTCTTTGTTTTCCAAGATTACTCGTGTATCGTTAACGTACTATATAATAATGCTTTTGAAATACTTTTTTTTCAGCTTCACGCTGTATCTCGTATGTAGTTAATTATTTAATATTGCCATTTCTTTGCTCTGGTGTCGAGGCAAAGTGCGGTGAAATGCAATACCTCGGATTTTGGCGGAAAGTGGGGGCATGAAAGTGTCTTAATGGGAATTGATCACGAGGTTCCCAAGCCCCCTTGCCTACCCTGCTATGTGCATGAAGCTAAAAAAAGTAACATAGCCTTTATATATAAGTACAATGATGGAGATTCAACAAGACCAGAGATTGCTGTCATCTTGTAACTTATATCAATCAGAACGAACAGATACATAATAAAAGAATTAGGCCACAGGATGCGGCTTATTTAGATTATCACTGCAGTGGGACTTATCAGATACAATGTATTGTGTTGATTGATATGTACTTTGTATAGATATGTTAAAATAAAAAGAGAAAGTACTAGATCTTCTCGTTCGATTTAGGTTCATTTTACTAAAGTAGTAAACATAACTGTTAGAACATAGAAATAAAAATTAAATATAAACAGTAATTAACTTAAAATTAACTTTTGATAAAATCTAATCTTTTAAACTTACACCAAAAATGTTGATATTTGTCTTTTTAAAACGTTAGTAATAAATATTAAAATAAAAATATGTTAAAACTTTTATATTATTATCAACTAATATTATTAATAAAGAAAGAAAGCTGTTAACAGGAATTAATGTCATACGACCATCAGCCACGGGGATACTCATAAATAATATAAATATAATGAGATCATCACTAATAACAATTAATAAACCCAGTGATACTTCTGGCTATCGGTATTTTGTTTATTATTATTAATATGTATTTATTGCAGTCATAAAGTGTTCCGAGATGGTTTTATATACTTAATAATTAGCATACTAAAATAGAAGATAGCGCTTGCAACTCCGTTTAGCGGGACTTATTCTCAAAAAAATCGATGTAGACATCCACTTAAACTGCGTACAACATCTGACTCTCAACTAACGGTTATGAGTACAATTCTCATTTGAGGGTATTAGTTATTTGCATTTCCTCGCCCTGGTAACATAGCTCGGCGTTAAGTTACATCACTCAACACAAAATGACCACAATGCCTATATCGGGATACAGGTAAATTTATAAAAGGATGATTATTTCTAAGTATACAATTTATTTATAGTATACTTTCCATAAAATCTCGTTTTATTAAAAGGAAAATAAATAAGAAGATTTCTTATAAATGTTTTGGCGCCACGAATAACTTTCTCATTAGTGCCGCGTGTGTAATCATGGGTACGGATTTAGCGCTTTGCGGTATATTATGTATAATAAGACCGGCTGTATTGGGGCTTACCTTTTATCTTATCTTTTTTCTAATCTGTAGCCATCTATAATACGTAAATAGACATTGCGATAGTTATACATTATTAAATATTAGCTTTTTATGTGTATATAGCTAAGGCCTGTAAACACGATGGGTATGGGTTTGAGCCCCACTCCATGTAATGAATTATTTTTAACATTGAATTTCATCCCTCAACATGCCTATCGTTGAGTGTCCCAAGTTTAGGTTCCCATATCGGAACCTAACTAAACTATTCTTTACTATAAAAATCCTTTCCAATCATCGGAATCGGTTGGCGTGATATTCAATTATTTGCCCATATTGTAGTAGTACCGTTTTCAGAAATGGATCAAAATCACACGGAAAGCACTTGCTTTCAAATAAAATAAATCATCAGAATCAAAGATTCTGAAGTAACAAACAATAAAAAAACAGTCGAAGTCTGTTAAAAATAAGAGAACACTAGAAAAGTTTTCCTGTTTTCCTGAAAAGCATAAACATGCAATATTTTTATCAACAAATCAAACATATACCTATATACATATGTAGTGGATACTTAATTACATACAACTTATATTTATTTTATTTAATTTTATTGAATTTTAGAAGTTGACCTACAATTATCTATCAAATTACACATTTTATCAGAGACATGTGCAATAATGTTGGACTTCTGTTAGTCACAAATGGATGACTGCTTACATATGTTGTTACATCCATTGTTTTATAAATAAATATTGCGGTTTTTTTTATCAAAAATATTATAGATATACCTACACTATACGGGAAAACTATTTTTTATTCCTCGACATTACAATTTGTAGGGCAGTTTATTTAGGTGCCTTTGGTGAGTGCTTGGTGTGTGAGTAGTTCCCTGTTATCGTCCCAAGCAAGAGTATACAGAAGGAACCTAGTGTTAAGACACTACGTCGCGCTGCGCCTCGGTACCAGTCGCGTTACAGTCACACGCTTGTACTTTCTCCAGCACCACTACTGGCTTCTAAATTGTAAAATATCTTAATTTATTTTGAATTGGACATATCTATGTATGTATGTTTGTATGTGTGTATTTATTTATGTTATATTGCTATCAAGAAAATACGCGGCAATACGCTTTGATTAAGGAATTAGTAATAAACTTATAAATTAACTAATAACATAATAATCATAATAATAACAACATGACTATAAAATAATGACTGTTTGAAGTGCATTTTGATTATTGATATACGATGATACTTCACTTTAATTCACTTGACTTCACTATATATATTGTTATTTTAGAATATTAGTTATTTGCTTGAGAATGTGTAAACTGATTATTTCATTTTTATTCACGCTGTATAGCGCACATTAGTGTAAAGACTCCGCTCCCCACTTTCCGCTTAATTCTTAAGGCATTGCTTGTTGAGTGAGTGAGTGCTGGAACTCAACGCCGCGCTTTGTCTCGACACCAGGGTGAACAAATGAAAATATTAAATATTTCATTTCTCCGAGCGGGAATCGAACCAACAACCCGTCGCGCTTACAGTCACATGCTTGTGCACCAGCGCCACGACTGGCCTCAACAATAAAACAATTCTCTTCCATTATGAACGAAAAATAAGTAAATGCAGAAAAAAAAACTTTATTTAAATACCACCATCGAAATTTAATTCCGTGTCCACAAACGTCCACGTGGTTACATAATACAAGATGGCATGCGAGGCTAATTAAATTGGCTTATCTTGACAGCAACAAATAAAAGGTCACTTTATCCTGCACGAGTGAGTGACTCGGTCCAGTCACAAAGTGCGCGTCATTTTTTTATGTTAAATACTCAAAATTAATAACATTTTTTAAGCCCTAAACGTGGTGCCTTTTTTAGTTTTGCGCTGTATTCCGCAAATAGTAGGTTAGGCAGAGGGAACCTGCGAATCTAGTGTTAAGACATTCCGTTCCCTAATAAGATACTCCGTTCCCCAAATTCCGCCGAATTCTACAAGAGTTGGTCGACTCGCGGAAATCAACGCCGCTTCATTAGATATAAGTAGAAATAAATATAGATTTTTCCTACAGTCCGATTAAGCGAAAAACTAAAACTAAATAAATCGTTCAATTACCATTCCATTTAACGAATAAACAAAGTAATATTAAAAACTATTCACTTTCTTATTTCTAAAATATCCTTCATAATAGTATGTCGTTCCACGTTAACTTGTCAATATGCTATATTTAGTTCTAACTGTATACAGTTGTAACGCAAGGCGTCAGTCCCCTGCTTAAACCGTCAGTCAGTTTACTGTCGTTCATATTTTTTTTAGATCAGTGGGAAACGCTGTTTTTATTTGGCGTTAAACTACGAATTTTTGTGTTTCTACACTTCCCTTATTAGATTTTGTCGTGAAAAAGAATTTAGTAATACGTAATTCCATTCTCCACTCTTTTCTGTATACATTAGGTATTTATTGAACATAATGTCACAATGCGAATTAGAACATGACATTAAAATATTTGGAATAGCTCGATGTGCCATTAATTTTAGCTTTATAATGTATTTCACAATTTTATTTACGTTTGTAAAAGTAAATTTCTATTGTGAAAAACAATACACACAAGTACTTTCAGGTGGCTTTTATAAAATATATTAATGATAATATATATTTTAAATGAAGCTATATAATATATTTTAACGGATTAATCGCGTATATTTAGTATTATACACTTTCCAGTAGTCCGTGGTAATATTATTTATTAATATTTAAAAAAATCAAATTAGCTTCACGCTGTATCCCGCACACAGCAGGGTAGGCAGAGGGAATCTAGTATTAA
>DWAP01000465.1:0-21331 GCA_018230625.1 Heliconius eleuchia
CCAGTCGGTTTTACAGTCACACTTCGTGCCACTGCGCCACGACTGGCCTCATGTACATATAATTTAAAAAAACCTAAGAAAACACGCTCTTCTACATCAAGTTCTACAAGTGTCATAGAATGTGTTCGGAGCTTTAAGTTATACGAGCCTAAGTCTGAGATGATTACTAATGTCGCCTGACGAGATCCACTGTTCATCCTTCATCGCTCCATCATCACACATCGATCGCCACATCTGATGATGGGGCGATCAAGACATATTATAGTATTGTCCTATGGGACAATACTATAATATGTCTTGATGCGATGCATAACTGTCAAGATTAATATTGTAAAAGTGTATTTTATTACGTAGTTACAAGTGGACCAAGTCGAGTGAAGATTATAAAAGCGGGTTAAAATATATACAATAGAATATAAGAAAAAAAACAGGACAAGCGCGAGTCGGGCTCCCCTCCCTATCGAGGGTTCCGTACAAAAATTGGAATTTTATCCTCTTTTTTTAAGGTGAATTAAAATATAACCTTTAAGATATAAACACAAATGTATCGTTCTCAGTTTTTTGAACTAGTATTTGCTAGCTAGGTCAACCATAAATACTCTATTCATTTTAGGTCTTTTTTTCTTTAAGAGGTACGAAACCATAAAAATATTAAAAATATTGTCATTATAAAACAATGTATTGTTTCTTTTATAAATAAAAAAAGAGTTAAAAGAAGAGAGGGTATAAGACTAATTTCCGGTAACAAAAACACAAAGATAGTTAAATGTAACATACAAAGGTGTATGTAATTGGTATATTATACAAATGATAGAAATGCGTGTCTGTTCGCGGTAAGCTGCGAACGGTGCTCAGCGCTTAGTGAGCCCGTGACGGCGTGAAGGATGGTGCCGCGCGGGCGGCGTCGCTGTTGCGCGTAGTTTGTTATAATTGTAATGTAGCGATTTTGTTGATGAATATAAAAGATTAGATATTATTTTGACACATGATTTTTTCTTCACGCTGTATATCATAGAATGGTAGGCAGAGTGACCCTAGTGTTATGACACTCCATTTCTCACCTTTCTCTCCACTCGAACTCTCGAGCTATTAGAGGAGCGTGTTGAGTGGCAGAACCCAACGCCACGCTTTGTCTTGTTATGTGTTTTATTTCCCCGAGTGGATATCGAACCTACAACTGTCTGGTTTATAGTCGCACGCTTGCGCCACGGTGGCATCTGTGGCATTAGTGCAGGTAAAGAGAACCTAATGATAAGTATAAGTCTGTTTTTGTTTTTCTTCTATTTTTATCTAATCCGAAGCCGAAAATCACGATAAATTTATGAAAAAATGATTTGCCTCAGTTACGTTGCGTTACCTATCTTATTATTAATATAAAATAATACAAAGTGAATATTCATAATAATTAAATCTTTATTGTACCTCAATAATTCTATTACTAAAGAAAAAATAATAAAAGGTAACAAAATAAGCAAAGCCATTGAGGGTCGTCACAGTCCCGCATCGACGTAACAGCGCGACCCGACGCGACCCGACGCGGCCGCCACCAACTCGGAAATCTAATTATAACTCGACAAACGAAGGCAAATAGCCCTGTTTTGGTAATTAATAAAAGTAAAATTACACTCGCGAGCATGAAACGACTGGTTCCCGTTTGTTGGGAATTATAAGTGGACCGCCATCACGCGATGCCGTCCACGGCCGCGACCTGCTCCTAGTACACCTTATACACCTTATAGTGAAGCAATACGGTCCTTCGAAATGGGCCACTTTGAAGGAATTATGAATAGTATTCAGCTAAACGTATAAATAAAATGCCTCATAATTTTACGAGTTCTTGTTAGTGTTTCGAATAACACGAATCGTTTGATTTAACGATTTCATAATAGAGATATGTCAATTGAATTTGGTGATTTTAAATACTTATTTAGAAAACATAAGAAAATTTTGACGTAGGGGGATTTTAACCCGCAGAATTCCGACGTAGCTTGATGAGAACGTATGGCTAAGTGGTCAGAGCGCCCGGTCAGTGTCCAGGAGGCGCGAGTTCGAGTCCCGCTACGTTCAATTTTTTGTAAATAAGGTTATGAAAGAACAGAATTTACACTATAGTCTTATTCGGTAACATATTGAAGTCAGGAATAATTAATATAAAAGTATACAAATGCAATCTCAATATGAGGGTGACATGATTTCAAGCGAAGTCCATTTGTCGCAAATTAATATACAAAAAGAATATATCAGCTCACGGCGGGTCCTCCGTCCTTACGTCTGATTGAATAACACGACACAATAAAACAAAATAACCGTACACGCCCGCGCCAACTGTCACGCGGCGGAAAAAGAAAAAAAAACAAACGTCAAAACACTAACAATGACGCTCAAATATGACAGATGTCAGATTTGCCGCACCGTGATTGGTCGACAGTCGGCGGTCGCGGCTCATTTAAATATCGAATACTCGCTAGTGCTGTTTTGTTGTATTGGATTGAGTGTAATTGAGTTATTCAACGCTCCTACGAGTTTTAATCGAGTGACAAATTGACTTTGCTAGTTATTTGTGTGTGTATGTGTGTTTATCTATATGCATGTATGCATGCGTCTCTTTATGTGTAAATGCTGTGTGGGTTTGTGTAGGTCTGCTTGTGTATATGTGAGCGTTTCCGTCACAGAGATGTTGTATTACGAACGTTGTTAAATCTAATAGAGTGTAACAAATGTGAAATGATTCTCTTTTAGTCCTTTAATGTTTTTGAAGATGTTTTATCACTTCATTAACTTATACTATTTTTGCTTAGGGTTCACTCTTAAATCTTTTTATATTTAATTGTTTTTATTTTAAGCTTTGTTATATCTATATATTGCACGGTAGAGAGGAAACCTAGCGTTAAGACATTCAGTTTTCCGTCTTCCTCTTAACCGTTGCTTCATCCTGTTACCAGAGTAGAGGAATGAAAATAATACCTTCCACTAACTAGAAACGAACCCACTACTGTTGTGCTTACAATCGGATACTGTGCTGTTGCGCCGCGGCGGCATCTAAATTTCGTCTTAATATGTTCATCCCATGTAGCTTTTGTCATTACAAATTTCAAAGTGTATTTTACAACTTCTCTTACATTTCGTACACAAAGTTATAATAAAACATGCTTTCATACATACACAGGAGCTAGAATAGGGAAAAAGTTGACATTAAAATTAGAACAAACCTTACTAATTAATTATTATCTTTCTTACATGTTTTTTATTTCGCCATTAACGTGACAAACCGAGAAATTAAAAATTACAAAGTTCGTGTTAAGAATTGTGAGGCTAATTGGTCCCGCGAGGCGTGCGTGCTCTCGCGCGGCGATGACGGCGGCGGGACTTGCTCGCCCTACTTACCTGTCTGAATCCCGATTGTACAATTATTAACAAAAAATATTCTATAAAATAAACTAATACTCTTAATAAATATTTGATAAAACTATTTTCATCTGCTCGTTCTGATACACCAAGTGCGGTAAATGATGATCACACAATATCTTGGAAATTCGGAGGAAAGTGAAGAACAGCGTGTCTTAACACTAGCCTACAAAAGTACCTTAAAAGATAATACTCTTAGAAAATAAACCTGAATTCGTGCTAAAATAAGTAATATCGAAACTTTAAAAAATGGTTATCTAGTAACATCTTCATTGATCGTATATAAGATACTGGCGTCTGGCGTACGTCTCGTTACGGAAGTGTCAGTGGCGCCGCGCGGGGCTTCCGATCTAATAAGGAGTCCCAGGTAGATATACAGGAAACATTGATTTGAGATGAAATATATAATAGGTAAGGTTTAATATATTTCATCTTACACCTTATGATATGATAGGTCATTTTATGTTAAAAGCAGCTTCACGCTTTAACCCGCATCTAGTGTATTGAAGACAGAGAATGAGGGAGCTCAACGCCGCATTACAAGCGACAAAATGAAAATAAACAATTGTCCTAAATACCAGTTGAACCCACAATCATCACGCTTACAGTGAAACGTTGGCGCCAAGAAGGCATATTTTTATTTTAAGATGATTATATATTATAATATGATCTAATAAAATACGTAAAATAGTTTTTAATAATTATTCGACTGTACGCAGTATCCAGAGAATCTGGAAATAAACCTAGTGTTAGTACGCTTGCCTTCCATTAAGAACTCTAGAAGCATTGCGTGTTGAGTATCACATACTCAACGCCGCGCTTTACCTCGTACCAGAGCAAAGAAATGAAATTAACGAATGAAAATGAAGTAAAAAGTTATTAAATATATATGTACCTATTATTTAAATTATTAATTATCTATTATAATCTTTACAATTCGAACAAGTACAAACCAAATAATCACAAAACAAGGTGAAACAAGCGCAAACATACATTTTTAGCACATGTCAAAGTTTTTTTAAATAAAAAGAAGCAATACGTCTCCGCAGTAACAACAGTAGACCGCAACAAAAAGAGCACAATGTAAACCGACGATGTCAATTTTTTGAAGTAACTCTAACTCGTATCCGGTACTGCCGCGGCCGTTAAAATCGATAACCGCTTGTCGAAAAAGAAAAGAACTGGAATACCTACAGTTACAGTACTACACTTCACAGTATACAATGTATGGACGGACGAGCGAAAATAAGTTTAGATTTTTATTACGTGAGAATTTGATCATTGTAATATTTACTTTTACTTTCTATGTATATAAATATTGTTAAGTAAATTAACTGAAATAAATTGTTTTTTATTGATATATATATATATACCAAAAGTATATATGTATATGTATATATATATATGTATATATATATATATGTATATATATATATATGTATATCTGTAGAACGTGCTCAACGGATTCTTGCCAACGATAATAGACATTTCGCAACAAGGTACTTAGATTATCGGTAACAGTTCGACCCTTTTGTAGTATTGTTAGATACTTTCCCAGCAATATACGGTTTTGTTTTATACATAATAATAGTGTTAGTGATCAAAAGTTAATTCAAGTTACTAATAGTGTGACCGCAACTTATCACTTCATCTACATTAATAGGAACATATTTTACAATGTTTTTTATATTACTGTTTCGATAGTACCGAATACGATGCATTATTATAATAATTTTAAACTAATTTGAATATCTGTAATGAAATATTAATCGTGTTTTGACGAGAAGATGGTCAATTTGTCTCAGAAGCAAAAACTTCCTGCGGCATTATTAACGTTTCGCAACTTTTTATTCGCATTCGATTCTTATTCGTGTATCACTTTGTATCGTTTAATATTGATGAATGAATTATTAATTTATTTTATATTTACAGGTTATAAACCTAAAAAAAAAAATTTTCAATGAATCAAAACTTAAGTTAATTTTGTTAAAACTCATTTGGTCTCCTACAAAATATAATATATTTTGTGGGAGACTAGACGTGGCGCAGAGGCTCAACTGTGCGACTGTGGGTTTGATTCTCACATATTTAATATTTTCATTTCCTCACGTCACGAAGCAAAGCGCGGCGTTGAGTTCCGCCTCTCGACACGCAATGCCCCAGAAAACGACGGATAAAAAAAATAGTTTCTAATTCTAAATTTTTTATTACATCCGACAAATATTACTTTTACAATTTGCTTTAAACATGTTTGATCAGTATTTAAATGGTCATTACAAAGCATTTAAATTACAAATTATAATGAACGTGATTACAAAAAAGTACAAAATTTCCCAATTTTTAAAGAAATTATCTAATTCACTTGCTACTATAACAATATTCTAATTTTACTGTTACAGCAAAACAATTATATTATCGTAAGAAATCTTCTTTGGTTAAGTCGCACATAAAAGAGTAACTTTATTTGTAACCTTAAAGTGTTAAAAATAAAGTATTCCACACTTTTTTATATATATCAAAAAAGCTTAAAACAATACCTATAGGTACACCGAATTAACGCTGACGATAAAGATAATTTTCAACCTTTTACCCTGTATAATGTCCAAAATTCTATTAGTATTTAAAGTTATTTATATAGTTTTTAAATTGTATCTAGACCATTTTATCCGTCTTATATAAGAACTACTTACTTTGTACATAGTAAAAAAAGAATAATATATATATATATATATATATATATATATATATATATATATAATAAAAAAACGTTTCTTTGCCGTATCCATTCTGTTCATTTATATTTGAGAAGTTTCAACGTCCATGACAAAACTAAACAATGGTCGTATACATATAAAAAAAAAATGGAAAATTGTACGTGCATGATATTAATTGGCCATTATCTTGTCTACGTATCGTAATTAACTCTTCAATTTTTCCTCATTGAATCTAAACAAAATAGTGACACCAGTTGTTATTGGCACCTCGTCCTTCGTCCTGGCATTCTACTTTGACCTTAGTGTCCGTGTGTTAGTGTCCGCGTTGAATATAAGAAACATAATTGAGTGTCGCAATCAAGACGTGCATCCCGTATCCTAATAGCAATCTATGTAATCACTGTTTATTTGGGTTCTTAAAATATTAATTCATAATAATCAAAAGGATTTATTGTTTTATTTTTTAACTTTGATTTATTTCGCTATTATTAACATCACTTTTTTATAAAATTTATTTCTCTGAGGCTAGTGGTAGCGCTTGGGCACAGGTGTGTGTATCTGGTGGGTTTGATGCCCATTCGAGGAAATGAAATATTTATTTAAATTTATATTTTAATTTTTTCGCTCTGGTGTCGAGGCAAAGCGCGGTGTCAAGTTTCACCTCTAAATACACAATGACTCCAGTATTCGGCTGAAAATGGGGAACGGAATTTCTTACCACTAGGTTATCTCCCTTGATTTTATCTTTCTAAAAGAAGACAATCTACAATGTTCATAATAATTTACGTAAAATACACAATGAATTATAAACTGTGAAGGTTTATCAATTGTCCTTTAACCGCTAAGTTGCCAAGTGGAAGTCATAAAAATAAGAGATTTACTCTCCAAGGTACGCATGCACATAACAACGCATCTTGTATTTCAATCTGTGGGTCATATTAAATCCTTATAAGAATAATAATCGTGTAGTCTAACTAATATTTCAATATAACTATTATCGTAAAAAGGCAAAATTCGTTCTTCGGAATCTTCGTTTATAAATGTTAGTTTACGGTTTAATTTAAATAATATTCAATGCTAAGTATTAGCCGTGCCTCTAAGTTGATTTGTGGACCAAAAATGTAAAAAAATGCTTATAAAAATAAAAAATATCACAGTCAAACAGTCATTTCAATCTTCTTTTCTAATTATTTATTAATATTTTTTATGAAGATATTATTTTTACAATTTATAATGAACTAATTTTTGTCAGCTTATTATGTGTATGTGTGAATTTATTTAATATAACCATTTTTATGACCAACTTCGATACGTGTGTGGTTTTCCTGCAGACTTTTAAAGTTATTGTTTTTGTTGTTTTTTAGCTCCACTCTGTATCTCATACACAGCGTGTTAGGCAGAGGGAACATAGTGTTAAGATATTGCGTTCCCCATTTTGCGATGAATTCAGGAGGTATTGCGTGTGTGGTGGCGGAATTCAACGCCGCGCTTTTCTCGACACCAGAGCGGAAAAATTAAAATATTAATTATTTTATTTCCTCGAAGGGCATCGACAGTCTGTCCATAGTTTATGTGACAGACAAGTTTTTGTGAGATTTTCTTATAGGTAATATATAGAACGATATCTTGTAAGTTACAACTTCATAAACACAGGTTAGCGTTATTTACATTTATTTAAAATAGTGACAAGCTATCTTTATAGCACGCTGAGGGCTTTATACTTGAGGCGGTGTTTACATTTGCGAAACAATAGACAATATTTTATATTATTATTTCAGAATGAGGTCCAGTCGGATATCTGATATGAAAGTTATAACAGTCTTTGATTTTTATAAAATATTGTGTGATGGTGTAGCGCGGCGTTGAGTTTCGCCACTCAACACACGAATACGGCGAAAAGTGGGAAACGGAGTGTCTTAACACTAGGTTTCTTCTCCCTACCCTGTTGTGTGCTGTAAATAACGTGACACTGATTTAATTTTATATATAACAGTCTTTAATGAAGTATATAAAGCAATTATATTACTTTATAGCCTGTATGAGATAACGCGCACTTTGAAAAGAATTGAGCCAACCGTAACCGGCAACCGGTGTATTCTGGTTCAGGTAAACAGTACTATTGGTCTATTGGAAACGTGGAAGGTGGACGTTGCATAACTATAATTTAAGTCTTCCATCCAGTTCATATAGAGAGATAGATATTGTTTTATCTATAAATCGACAAATTTGAAATAAAATTAAATAAAATTGTGATTTAATAAAATAAAGCGAATAAATGTCGATGATTTTTTTTTTAAATTATAGTTATAATGAAATAAACTATAGAAACAGTTATAAATAGGACGATAGTGATGTGCATGTAATAGTAAAACTAAACTTATTTATAGCTAGAACAATAGTGAAAGAATAATATAGAACCCTCACATTATAGAGAAAACATATTATCTGACAAATTATATGAATTATTCATTAGTCGACATGAGGATTTTGCCATTACGCGTGGAATACACTACCATACGATTAAACCTTTGTGACAGAAATTACAAATAATATACACATGCAGAATTCAAAAGTTTATATCGAGTAACTGTCTTTTATGTGCGCACGCGCAAACTCAATTAAGCCTATACTATTGAAGAATTCATAATATGGTTTTAAATTCAGTCTCCAAACAGGATGAAGTGGCTGTAATTTGAACAACTGTTCTGTTCTACTATTGTATTATATTTCAAATAGGTGTATGTACATATACTATGTACATATCTAGTAATTGAACCTGTTGCAACAATAACTTTCGCGTAAAATTTGAAAGTTATTGTTGAGTTAAATTTTAATTAAGAATATTCAACGCTCGTTTGACCGATTGTACTAAGTGGACTCATATTTCATGTTTCACGCTAAAAATAAACATAATGGAGTTCAGTTTAAGTTGCGTGGTTACAGCATCCCCGCGGTAAGTCTCAAACCGGTATTCAAAACATCGCACTAACTGGTTCCCAGATCGATGACGTACTAGGATTTGGCAACTAAAAATGCACTTGTACCGCTTGACAGACAGACAGTCAAGGCTTCTCAACTAATTATAGCCTATATTTAAGCTAGAAACGATTCAAATGACGAAATTTAAATTATTACCGGCAACGCGAATAAGTAGATTTGCAATACGAACTATTTACACAATTAATTATAGGTAACTTTTATTTTTGTTATAATATTATAAAGGCGTCGGAGACTATCGTGGCGCATTGGCGTAAGCGTGTGACTGAAACGCGACGGTTGTGGGTTCGATTCGACTCGGGGGAATTAATTATTATTTTTATTTCTTCGCTCTGGTGCCAAGGTAAAAAGCGCCGTGTTGAGTTCCTTCACTCAACACGCAATGTCTCGAAAAATTCGGCGGAAAGTGGGTAACGGAGTGCCTTAACACTATGTTCCCTCTGCCTACCATACTATATGCGGGATACAGTGTGAAGCTGATTGTTTTGATTATAAAGCGTATTAATTGTTGAAATAATAAAAAAATCTTCTCGCGTACATTATCTTTGTAAATGAATTAGGAGAACATACCGACGGCATAACTTTGCAATACTAAAGATTCAAATGATATTTAGTTTTGAGGATATTATTATCGATACTGATATTAGAAATCACATCTTATTTGTTGTTTTGAGGTAACTTTAACGATTTTCCTACTACAACTGTCGAAGTCACTCACTCGTGTTCGACATAACGCATATAATATATTACCTTCTCTTTTAAAATAACCCACAGAAACGGCCATTAGGTCTAACGAGCTGCGAAATTGAATTTCTAACGTTCTCTTGTGTAACAGGTAGCGGCTGAGTATACAAACAAGATATGTCAATGCTGACCAATTAGAGTTATTTCGATTTGACCCACTAAGCCGCGACTACCGTTCGCACTGTGCATACGTAGAAACTTATTCAAATATAAATTACCCTCCGTTTGAGTAAATATACACTCACTCACTCACTTAGTAAAAGTATATGTTTAAAGAGTTCATGTTATATGTGATTGTTAAGAAATAACAATGCAGTTCGTTAATAAATATCTACACGTATATAATTTTCTTATAAAATTAAAATAAATTGTTTTTATAAGTATTTTTTTTAACTGTACACGCCGTATCCCGCATGTAGGTAGAGGGTCTAGTGTTAAGTTTGCGTGTTGAGTGGCGTAACACTACGCAGCGTTTTGCCTTTACATTAGAGCGAATAAATGAAAATATTAAATATTTCAATTCCTCGAGTGGGCATCGAAGCCACAACCAGTAACGTGTACAGTATACACATGTGCTCCTGCGCGACGAGGATAACAAGTAAATAAATAATGCAGTTCATTAATTAGAATTGTTATTGCCATAAATATCTGCATAAATTTATTCTTAACTAATGAAAATAAATCGTTTTTTAAAAGATTGACATATACATATAATCGAAAATGAAAAAGCACATAATTTGTCATACTAAAATAATACGACATTATCCTTTTGTAATCATACTAAATACCAATTTATTACAAAAGTGTACTCACCGAGCCAGATAAGAGATATCGAAGGTAATTAAAATTCAATACGGACAGGTCGCCATCGTTAGCGTTATCGGTATCGTTAAATGAACTAAGAACATACTTGGAAAGCATTATTTGAATTCATTTTATCTTTTAAATACCTACTTTATGTTGTAAATATTTTTATTGTCAAATAAACGCTTAAGTTACGAAGCGATTCAAACTTTTTATTATCTTTCTGTACATGAAAGAATTTTATATATTATAAAGAAAAAACATTACAAGATATATAGAAAAAATATTATTATATTTTTATTTCAATGTTACTCTATGCTATTGAAAATGTATATATTTTAATAAGAAATCTAAATCATTAAAAGAAAAGTTCAAATAACTGCTGGTAAGCCGGGATTGTTCTGTTCGATAAAAATATATTAATTTTAAACTTCTAATTGATATATACACAGATTTGTCATCATTATAAATTTTAATCTTAAAAATGTGGAAAGAAAACAAAGAAAAAAAATGCAAAACATAAATCTCTAGAATGCGCAATGCAAATGCAAATGCATAAGTATACGGAGACAACCAAAGAGGGCATCAAGCTATGATCGCGTTGATGTCGAATTAACTGAGCGAGTGTATTCGCGGATAGAAAGTAGGATCGTTTTGCAGGTTTGATTAATATTAAATTATTTTTTTTTATTAAATCTCTTCTTTCATCTTTTATTACTATATTTATAAGAAATTCAGATAATTATATTATAATTCATTATTTAAATATTTATGTACCAATAGGGTCCAAATTTTGTAACTATTAAGTGTTAATTATCTGCAGATAAAACCTATCATATTTTTTTTTAAATAATTCAATTTTTTGTGTTACGAAGAAAATACTTAAAATATAAAAAGAATCCATAAACGTCTTCAAGAACATATGATCTTTGCCTCGCATCTCAAGGTACAATAATTTATATACATACAAAAAAATATATAAATACTAATCACAAATAAGTTTTTTTAAAGATAATATAGATGTGGGCCAACTTATCAGTTATTCATATGTACCTGTCAGTTCCTAAATAAAGTAGGTTGACATATGCACAAACCATTGGAAAGATCAAATTGATATTGAACAAAAAATGCAAGTTAACATGCAAGACAAGTCTTAAGGCGCCTGGAGTCGTAGAGTGACAAAAAACCGTTATTTTAAGCGCTATCGATCAAAATCCTGAACACTTTCTAATGAAACATAACAGGATACAGAGATAATTTAACTTAAAAAAATACATTTTGAAAGCCTAGATGGACCAATGGAAACACATGCTTAATTTTTTTTCTGTTAAATTTAGTTTACTGTTATATTATTTTAATATAGCAAAATTCTCATTCCCAAATAAATAATTGTTATAAGTTTTACGATTTATAAATAGTTTTAAACAAAACGGACTAAGATATAATGTCAATAAAATCTGGATGTCCTACATCAGTAAAAAAAAAATGCTTTTAAGGCGTGCAATCATATATCGAAATAATATTATAATCCAAGTTACCGTTCTTTCGTTGGCAAAAGATGTTATTGATACTTAAAAGTAATTGATAAATACGAACAACGGGATCACTATCTGGGTCGTCCGCATGAGTTATCACTAAACGAGTTTCATGCTAAGTATGTCGAGTCCTTTACCTTCCGAATTGATAATTTTGATGATAAATCCTTTTTACAATTGTAGCTGTTGTTAGTTCAGCTAAAATTTCGAATTCTAGATCAATATAATTATTTAACTTTACCTTTTCTTTTTATGTTTTATGAAGGTAGGCTCATATCAACTTAGATCTGTTCGTCCCTGTTTTGTATATGTAGTGTTTGTAACTTAAGAACTGCACGGAATGTAAGCTAGTAATATTTGTATATTTTTACATTATAGTTCTCTAAAAAATATTTTATTTTAGAAAATAAATGTTTCATTATTACCAAGTATTCTTTGTAGCAATCAAAATGTGGTACATAACAAATGATAATAATAGTATTAAAAATTTAATTTATATTTATAAATGAAATAAAATAAAATCAAGATATATATATATATTTAAATAGCATAATTAGAAAACATATACTTACCTAGTTACTTTCAATTATAAAAAGACACCGCCTCAACCAGAACTATAGGATGTCTATATTGAGTAACTTTCGTTTTCCATCTATACACGGTGATAGGATTCACTTGTGTACTGCTAATGAAAGTGAACGCAAATTTATTACTTTAAAGTTCATTTTTGTCTGTTTCAACGCAGAAAAATTATCGATGGCCTTGTATGGAAACCTTTTGGAGTTTTGTATCAAGTATATTCATATAGGGGTTTCATAATATTATGTTTTTTATTTAATTAATGTAGTAAGTATAATCGAATTAACTTAACTATAGAAAAGCAAATCCCAACATTTCGTCCAATTTTAAGACAACACAAGAGCCGGCAGTAGGTATTGTGATAATATTATAGAAAATAGGTATCTTTCTATAATATTTAGTTATCCCTTTCAAAATATCATGTTTTAGTAGCCTATATGGTGTAAACTATTGCTGTATATATTATTATATTATTTATTTAAAATCATATTTCGACATAACATTTGTAAGTAGATGTTTTTTAGCCTAAAATAATAGAATATATACATATATTTTCTTATCAATTAGGACAACGTAATGATTTAAACAGGAAGTTGATTAATATGCTTACAGAAATTATCTCATTGTATTCTTATAAGTAAATAAACACTCGGGCATATTGTAATTTATGAATAATAATTTAAATATGAATTATACAATATAAATTGATATTTATATCTATGTTAGTTATATAATTTAACTGATTATATAGAAAATGTAGCCATTTATTATGAGTTTTAGTAAACCAGCAAAATCACTTTTATATAGATAATGCAAAAAGTACTCAGCGAAAGCAAGGTTGGCTTTACTATTTAAGTCTATTTTAATATAATTCTTAGTGAAGTGTCTAAAGTAGGGACAATCAAATCTATAAAAATATATATATATTCTATTCTAAAATAAATAAAAATAAATCAGTTTCATGCTGTACCCTGCACACAGCAAAGTATGCAGAGGGAACCTAGAGTTAAGATACTCCGTTTCCCACTTCCCGCCAAGTTCTGGAGGCATTGACGTGTTGAGTGGCGGAGCTCAACGCCCCGCTTTGCCTCGACACCAGAGCGAAGCAATCGTTATGTTTCATATTTTTAATTTGTGTAGAATTTCCATATAAAACTCCAAATTAAATTAATAAGTGATTTCGTATAATAAAGAAGATATTGCAGGTTAAAGTTTATCTAAAATTTTAAAAAATTAAATTAAATATCCTGTTTTTTATATAACATTAAAAACTGTTGGCCAATTATAAAAGTTGTATTAACTATGAAAAATACTATTGAGAAACTTAGCTAGGACAAACAATAATAAGTTAGCGTTTTATATTCATTCTCTCGTTTCGCAAAAACGGCTTGAATTTTAACAAAGTAAATGGTGTCACAGAGATGGACTCGATACCGATTACTTGTTATATAGGACAGACAGCTTTTACATCACTATATTTATTATTGTATTAACAATATATTTTACAGATTTTGTCGTATACACAAATATTTATAGACCTGAAATTATGTAATGTTTTGTTACGTAAATTATGTTTTCGTGTTGCTTCCAATAGTTTTAGAAGATCGCCATTTATATGATAATCGAAAATGTTGTATGAAAATTGAAAGCAAATTAAAAAAAATATACATATATATATACATTAACTAATCAATTTATTTTGAACATCAACACAGCGAACACAAGCAAATACAAAAAATAAACATAATACGTAGTGTTGTGGCAATTACCGCTGTTGACAGCATGCCAGTCTTACTTTCAACTACAATTTAAAATATTTATGATCAGACACACACAGACAAACAACGGAACTACTCAGAAACGGCTTAACCGACTTAATTACAGTTTTCAGTGCTGTATTTGATCAAGCTACCCGTAACATCTAGTATTTTATTACAATCGGTTTATAAATAAAAAAACAATACTTTTTTACAGAATATTGTTCGACAAAAATCCTAAAAAATTGACTGAGACTTTATTTTTCTATATAAGTACAGATAATATTTTTAAAATGACATTATTATTTGAAAATGAAAGTAATATGTAATTAGTAAATTAACAATTATATAATTGAAGCGGGCGAAGCCGCGGGCGGGTAGCTAGTACACAATAAAGTTTAACTACAGGCAGTTATTAGTTTAGACCTAATTGTGCCTGAACAAGTTTGTTTCGTTTAAGAGGAATTTCACGCTGTCCGTATCTGTGTCAAGTCGTTTGGCTGTAGAGGCCTCCTAGTTAGTAAGTCAACCGCTGAAAGATGTGTTCGTTTATCTCAATATAGCTGTCACCTTCGATTGCCGACCATTGTGTTACTGTAGAGGTCGCGGCTTCGAATCATTGTTAAAATGATATGCGGAAATATTTTATTTTGCACACACTAGCCATAAATAAATCAGCTTCACGCTGTATCCCGCACACAGCAGAGTAGGCAGGGGGAACCTAGTGTTAAGACACTCCGTTCCCCACAGAGTTCCAGAGGCATTGCGTGTTGAGTGGTGGTGAACTCAGCGCCACGCTTTGTCTTTACACCAGAGCGGAGAAATGAAAATATATATGTAAATTTTTATTTCATTTCCTCGAAAGAGGATCGAACCCACAACCAGTCGATTTTACTTTGTGCCTCTGCGCCACGACCGGCTCTTACATAAATAATAAATAAGTTATTATGTTATTGATCTAAAACATTGTATTAACTATAAAAAGAGTAAATTCTGTTAGTGGTACGTATGTAAAAATGTTCCAGCTAATATTATTTACTAAACAAAACCATGTCTAAATAGAGACATAAATGACAAGCTGTCTCAATAAATAAATTGTGTAGCAACATTTTCATATATTTTGTTGCAGATTGACATTATGGACTGATATTTTTATATATATACTAGCGGCCTATTTGCGGCTTCGCTCGCATAATTAATTGTTTTATTATTATCCAGCATTTTCCATAAGATTTTCAATATAAATTATATTATCAATATAATTTATTTATTTTAATTTTTATTTATACATTCAATAGATTTGAGAAACTGCAAGCACTAACATGGCTGCTTGCGAGGACGAAATCGGCGGCAAGGGCGTCCCCCGCTGGACTCATGCCTATACTTGCGGACGTAAACGGAGCGTTGAAGTATTTAAAATATATATTTTCTCAAAAAGTATACGTTCAAATTAAATGATATAAAAGACAAAGCATTTCTTCATAAAAAATCTTTGATGATGGAATAACTTTCGCTCGTAAGTTTCAATATCTTAATCAAATAAAAAACGTTGAAATATCACCTTGCAATTTTTAATTATTTTTTTATCACAAAATATCTTATTGTGACTTATTTATAAGAGATAGATATACTGTATCACGGTCTTTTTTTAGAACTAATGAAATTGGACATTTCTTCCATACAATGAACTGACATATACTTCACGCGCGCGCGCGCACGCGCTTAAGGCAATTCGATGGCGTTCATTATTATTGTTATTTCGTTATTTAAGGCGATTTAATACGTACACCATAATATTACATAGCCTATAGCGCTAAGCAAAGCCAAAAATGGGACCAGTAGATCCAGAGACCTTAGCGTTTAAGCAAACAAACAAACAAACAAACTCTTCCGCTTTATTATATTAGTATAGATTCGACTACCACTTGTTTTTGACGAATTAACGAACGAACGAACTTGTTTTATGCTTAATTATTATCTACGTATTACATATTTATGAAGTTATTACTTTAATTTTAATTCTACATCATTTTTTTGCCTTTTTTTATGATATGGAGTATATTCCTAATAAAAGATTAGGAATGAATTTGATTTTTTAAATATTCATTATGTTTTCCAAGAAAGAATTTATTCATATAAAATTTATTGATTTAAATATTATTTTTTTCCTTAATCTAGCTGACGTAAATATTATCTATATAAATATTATAAAATGATCTATATTAGAGGACAGAGCCAGCCGATAAGTTACTGTAACTACGATAATTTTTACAACTCTAAAATTCTACAACTAAATATATTGTTTAAAATTATATGCGCGATAACTGTGTAGTAAAAAAGCAGTTAAATCACAAACAAAAGTCATTAATAGATAATACCAAGGTCATAGTAAGGTCTATGGAACAAGTCCAGTCGAAGGTTTCGTTCGCGGAAAATGCTTATCATCCGAAATCTAGCATGTATTATTAAAAAATACAAATCTAGGTGTCAATGTATTGGTTATCACAAATTTGATACTGGGGTTTTTAGGATAGTAACGATTCGAAAATTTACTTAATAGATATATATTATTG
This sequence comes from Heliconius eleuchia, assembly GCA_018230625.1. Classification (NCBI taxonomy): domain Eukaryota; kingdom Metazoa; phylum Arthropoda; class Insecta; order Lepidoptera; family Nymphalidae; genus Heliconius; species Heliconius eleuchia. Next base: position 17,109 of record DWAP01000465.1, read on the forward strand.
TATCCCACATATTGCAGGGTAGTCAAAAGGAACCTTGTGTTAAGACATTCCGTTTCAAATTTTTCACCGAATTTTCGAAGCATTGCGTGTTGAGCGGCTGAGGTAAGAAGCAAGCTTTACCAGAGCGAAGAAATGAAAATATTAATAAACAATAGTTCTTTCCCCCTAGTAGGAATCAAACTCAATTCAACCTCAATTTACTAAAAAAAATAATCTACAATAATATATTTTCATTTAAAAAAAATGAAGAATAGTACAAAACACTGACGCACTCGCATAATACCTAGCAGCCCGCCAGGAAGCTAACTGGATATGTTCATTCTAAATTTCTCGAGACCCCGTTCGGACGCTAAACGATGTCAGATTTTTATCTATGCCAACTTAACGGTCTGCACCTTGAATATTTGCTTTTGTCAATCTCAAAACGGATTTCTTTGGAGGTCATTAAATATATTATGAGCTAATGATGCATTCACACTCGACGGCTCAGTCTCCGCCTCTTGGTGTGTATGTTACATTTATTGTAATAGATGTAGGTAACGTTTAATATAAGTGAAGTTAAGCATTTTTGTTTAAGAATGTTTCTATTATTGTTTTAAAACGTGTACATTGTAAATTGTTTTGTAAATTTTAGTTTTTTTTTATTTATCTGGAATGTGATGTTTTTTATGTATCTGTGCCCCTGCGCCATGATTTATGCAACTGAAAGCATGACAGTTTGTAGATTCGATTCCTACTAGAGGAAATGAGATATTTAATATTTTATTTTCTTCGCTCTGGTAAAGTAATGCGCGCAAAAGCGCGGCGTTGTGTTCTGTTGTTTTCTATGGCAATTCAAACGGAAGTGTCGTATTGGGAACGGAGTGTCCTAACACCAGGTTTCCAGGCTTGAATCTAAGAAAGATAAAAAATTATAAATAATATGATAATACATACATACGTGAAAAAAGACGATATAAAACCATTTATGTTTTGATCAAGATACAGGAAAAAACGATCACACAACGATTTTTATTTATAAGCTCAAATCAAATAAGAAGACGGCACGCTTATCAAAATCATTTTAGCATATCTTTCAAACTCGCTACCGAACCATAAACAATTAACATAAATCGTATCAAAATAAAAAGAAAAAAACAAAACCACAAGAACTTGCAAAACGAAACGAAGAGGTCATTTCGCAAATATATAGCATCTATTGATTTTTAGCCATTCAAGATGTTACATGACCTACAATACTCCGGGTCCATCAGGAAATACGAAACGATGGAATATTCATAAGCCGTAGTGGTCGACCTTAAGGAAGATCCAATGTTCGTGGAGTCGTAAATTTCAATGCTTTGTAAATATTGGTTTGATAACATTTTACGATGTAGGGTTTTACGAGTGGTTACATATAAGAAAAACGTTTTTCGCGATAAGAATTTGAGATTTGCGTAATAAGTTGTGATATTGCGTTGCAGTAACTAAAAATAAGTTACAAAATAGCTAAGTTTATTTATTTATTATGTATTTTAATGTGTACAGTGATAGGAGATGTCGTTAAATTTTACAGCTTCTTGCGACTATTAGCAAAGTGTATACAGATTGTAAATTACAATATATTTTTCAGTTTTAAGTACACATCTGCTTCATTTAAAACGGTATTGCTACCGTTCGCACTCTTCTGAATTACTCTTACTTACTCTTATTTATTTTTTTTCTTTTTAGAATTTTTTATAACATTTATTTTTGTATTCATTCCATTAACTTTGGTAATTCGCTCTCATCGACTTAACCTCCTTAAACATGTCTATCAAGATTATAAAACAAAAAAAAGGCAAATATATCCACATGATTAAAACGACTCAAAAATCTATATTATGCTTTTAAGAAGGCAGACGTCTCAGGTCAAAATGAATTAAAGTAACTTACGACATTCATTTTAGAAATAACTGCCATTCAATAATGTCACAGCAAGTACGTTTGTAAAAGGATAAAGCGAAAAGCGACAAATTAAGTACGTATCAAATATAAAATTGTAATTTAATTCTATTAGAAATTATATATTATAAATAATACACTATATTGTCTACTCATCTAGTGCACATCTCATTTTATTACCCTTGACATAAATTTACTGATATTATGTATATGTAACGATCGCTATTCTTGAATTATCTTATTTTAGTAAGAATAATAAAATCGTAGGTATAAAGAAATTAAAATGATCGAATAATTGGCCACATTTTATATTATTTAGTAATCGGTTTCTGTAGTTGTGTGCGTCATCGTGGCTACAATCCAATATATTTGTGTTCTTCTTTATTATCACAAATTACACCAATTATATCTTTAGTTACACAAATTAAATGTACAATACAGATATATTCACTTACATTAAAAAAAAAAACTTCTAATGAAAAATAAGTTGCATTTTAGATTAGTTTCTCCAATGAAACCACTAAATAAATTTATTTTAATTTTCTTATCAACTGGATGTAAATTATTCTTTATGTAATACTGTACGCTGTAGACTTCAAATTATTACTATGGCATAATTCGTTCAATTTTTTCTTGTCATTTTTAGTTTTTAAGTTATTTGATTATGTTGGTTTTCAACTTTTTTATGGGAACACCAGGATAAAAACCGAAAATGAATCCAGACCGTTCCATACTAAAAATAATTTATTTTCATACATTATTTTTTGTGTGATTGGTAAACCAACAAACACAAAGTATTAAACAGGGAAAAATTCTACAAAATGTTTTTTTTTAGTTTCTACTATAATCGATATATTAGGTGATTGGGTCACCTAATATATCGATTATAGTAGATAATATTCTTTTTTAATCTTTCATTAAACAAAATGGAGTTTTTTGTATAGTATTCGTATGGGTAAATAGATATAGATAATAAATTAAACGTACGTCATTCACTAACTTTAATTTCTTAATTAATTTTAATTTATTATTTATTATAATTTATTATATTATATAATTTTAATTTTTAATTTAAATTTATTATATAGTTTTTTAACCAACGAGATTCAAAACATATCCAATACCACAAAATATATTATAAGTCAACTTTATACTAGCGTTATTTCAGTCCACTCTTGGGTGAATAATACTTATTAACTAATTAAGAACTTTATTACCGGATATAAGCCATTTTGTAAGCATTGTTATGTCATTATATTTGTGGAGCTAACTCCATACGCCAATTGGTAATTAAATATGCGATAAGTTCACGGTTTAATGACATTTGAGAGCATTTTCGTTACGTATTAGATGTTACCTTTATTTGACAAGTAGTTTATTTTAAGAATCTAAAAAGATGAAACGTCTTTCTGGTTAAGTGGGACAGTGTTCAACTGTAAATACTTGTAGTTGTGGATTCTATCATGTTTTGGGCAATTATTAAATTTACATTATTTTCATTTCTATGATCTGGTTAAAAAATATATATAGATATTCTATCAATCGATCCAAATAAATGTGGAGAATGTGGGAAATGGACACTGGGTTACCCTGCCATTTATTGCAAAAGATGTGAAGGTGATTTTTTTTTACTAATATTATAAATAAATCTTACTTCATTCAATGTTTAAACTATTTTAGAAGGAATATCACATCTACTAGCTGAGTTAGATAAGAAAGTGTATAATAGAAATAAAGTCGGTAATGACTCATTATTCTACTAGTTTCATCTGGCACGATTTTTTACAGTCCATAATAAGCCATAGAATTCAAATGACTTTTATTTACATGCATGTATAGGTAAATTCGCCGTACAGTTAATTAAAATATATCTAGATATAATCAAAAATGTATTTTTTGTTTAGCATCAAAAATTAGGACGTTCTTAATTCGTGTGGTATATTTTTCTTTTGTTTCTTTAATTGCAATTTTTCTATTTTTCTCTTCCGTTTTCATATTTCACATTTTTAATATTTATATTCAACTCTTATGCCACAGTTACTAAAACCAAACAAATTGAGTAAAAAATAAAGCTATTTTTAGCTGGAATCGGAACTTCTTTCTTGGAAAATATAACTTGGTGTACTTTTCAAGAAAGAAGTTACGTTTGCCAAAAACCTAATCTATTAAGTAAGACAAACTACGAAAGCGTACTTTTATATTACAATGTACAAATGAAAATATAAATAAATTAAAATCTATATATATATTTTTTTAAACATTTTTAAAGTGTTAATCCACACTTAGGAAAGATAAATATT
>DWAP01000466.1:0-21314 GCA_018230625.1 Heliconius eleuchia
CTGGAGGCATTGCGTGTTGAGTGGCAGAACTCAACGCCGCGCTTAACCTCGACACTAGAGGGAAGAAATAGAAATATAAATTTAAGTAAATATTTCATCTCCAAAAATCTTTAATTTTAATCGCATGATTTGCATGGAATATGAACACAAATTCTTTTATAAATATATGTATATATTAAAAGGTATAAAACAAGCGATACAGTATAAAAAGGGCGACGTACTCATTTCATTCGTCACGATCACTTTGTGGATAACATCGGCATGACCGCATCGATTCTGGCGATCGTCTTCCCATAAACATTTACCCGATTTGCTAAGTGCATAAGAAATTTTAAAGGAAGTATAGAATAGTATATATCTGTACTATCTACACTTCTATACTAATATTATAAAGCACAAGATTTTGTGTTTGAGCGCGATGATCTCAGAAACTCTTGGTACGAATTAAAAATTATTTTTGCTAAATGCTTTTTTTATGGAAAAAGACAAGAGAAACGAGCGTACAGTTTACTTGACGATAACTAAACACCGCCACCCATAGACGCGCTTTTTGAAGATCGTATCGACCATTCCACAGCTGCGTAACGCGTGGAAGGAAGTTCCTACGAAACCGCATAGTAGTAGAGTGCCACGTATCAGGGTGGCTTGAATGGTATTATATGACAGTGTTAATTATGACAGAATGAGTACGGTAGGCACCGAGATACACAACGAGTAGGAAGTTATTTTCGTTTGACCAAGCGGGCGAAGCCGCAGTTATAAGCTAGTCATAGATAAAATTAATACAGTATTGTCTTTATCTTCACGCTGTATCCCGCTGATAGCACGACAGGCAGGGGGAACCTGGGACACTCCGATTAAGATTAACACACCTCTGTTCCCCAATTTTTACCGAACTTTGGAGGCATGGAGTGTTATAAGTACCGGATGTTGGTGGCGTCCATCGTAGGTAAGTCGATTCCTGGAGTGGGAATCGAATGCACAAACCTTCACGATTGCAATCGCACGCTTGTGCCACTACACCACGACTGTAAACCTTTTAATTTAAGTACAATGTAGCGGAGTGGAAAAAATTAAGATTATTTTAAAAGCAAAACCCGAAATTATGACAATTTAATGTATAAACTTTCAGTTTACAAAACTTTATACAAATCCATGGAGCCTGCGCCAGTACGCGACGGCGTCTAACTCATTATGCTAGAACACGGTGAAAGGAGAAATTTGTATCTTTGTCACTTACTCGAAGCAATATTACAAGTAAAAAAATAAATAGCTGTAATGAATGGACGTGATGAATATGTTTTGAAATTTCAATACTTAATCATTTTAAGACCAGACGTTGTGGCGTCACCGAGAAAGCAAATTCTACAAATCATATAATAGTTATACCTAATTACAATGAGCCGCCGTAGCTTAGTAATGTTTAAGCGTAAAGGATAGCAAGTTCGATTCTAGTGAGTGTATTAAATTTTCTTCAGCATTCTATGGATTTACCGTAGGTGTGGTAGGAGGGGGGGAGACTCTGTCATTTAAGAACTCAGTATGGTTGACACTGGAGGAAGATTACCGTCTTAACACTACAAATATGTAGTCTATTGATTTGGGCCTGAGACAAAATAAATGCAAACAAAACAAAGTTTCTTAAGACTTTATTGATAATATTACATTTGTACGGATACTAATGCTTCGGCCACCTTTCTTCTACGTGTTAGAACACGTTAACAACAGCCAAATAGGTGCGTAATGGAGTTTTTTGCTTGTTTGAAAAAATCAAGCTTTGCTTGGTTAAGGTTATCATCAGGCTTTAAGTACGAAAATGTAAAAAAATTAAATAGTGTTTTAAGGCGTTTATAATATTTGATTTATAAACTCTTAAAAGTATTTCATTAGCTCTACAGATATAATTCAGTAGTCTTATTTACAGTGCTATCTATCAATGTACTGCTTCCATAATTATTTATATAAAATACATTAACTCCATCAATCGTGACCTGTAAAGTAACCTTTTTCTGGTTTGTTTACCTTTTATCTCACGGCTCCTTAATTAGGGTATAGATTATCTCTGCCTACCCTGATATACACGGGACAAAGTGTGGGGTCATCTCCTTCTAGATATAAATATAAACTATTCGAATAAAATAAAAATCCACGTTAAAATTACATACACGACGTCTATATAAAACACGAAAGTAGCATTTTGTTTACAGTTACATCAGTATATTATGCTTTGGCACACGTTCCTAGTCCCATGACTCACGTGATAGACGATTATTGGATATCTTCGTGAATCACCTGGCAGAAAAAGTGGCTGTGATAAAAATGCGAATAAAACGAGAAAACTGTAGAGTAAAACCAGGTATAGGAAACTTCTTTCTATTAATATAAGAAAAAAATGTGGTTACTAAAATAGATCGGACTATATGTCCATAATAAACAAAAAACGCTTTTTAATTTACACTTACAGGCCCGCACACGATGGTTTTGGTTTCGATTTCCACTTGGAAAAAAGTTTAAGATTTTTTATTGTTTTTTATATTCCTGATGTGGTTTGTAAAAATATGGTGCAAGGCACGTACTATTTTATAATTATGTATTATGGTGCAAGGGGGGTATTTTTTTAGCTTCACGCACGCACATTACCGTCTCTTTTTTTTACTCAATCAAGTCACGTAAATGTTCAAAAATAGGTAAAAAAGCAGAAAGTGATAGTGATTTGTCACTTGTATACATAGATTTTTTTTGAATTTATCCCAGTTTTGCATGGACGAAACTATATAAATATCTAGCAACACCGCTATGCGAAAAAAACGTAAAGCTGTTTTTTTAATATTTGCACGTATGGCTTCATTTGTAACAAACATAAGCGACACTAAATTATATCTCTACAGAAACATAATAAAAAACGCGTATATGGGCAAGCCGTCTAAAAAACCAAACACTTTCTGTACGGAAAGAAATGAGAACTCGAATTGGTCCCTGTCACATAACTTCATTTTATTACACAGTTCGGAACAAAAACGTCATACAATTTAATTACTCTATTGTCGAAGCTTGAGTAATGTTATTATGTGGACATTGTATTTAGAACTTATGCACATAATAATTTATTACATAATATAAAGATTTTGAGGTTGGTTGTGGCGAAGGCGCACAAAGTGTGATTATAAAAGCACCTGTTTGGGGGATCGAGAGAAATTGAAATATTTATTTAAATTTATATTTTAATTTCTTCGCGCTGGTTTTGAGGCAAAAAGTTTAGCCATTCAGCACGCAATGCTTCTAGAATTCGGCGATCTCTCTGCAATCTCTTAGTACCAAATATTGTGTGATATCATGGCCCATTTACTATTAAGCCGTAAGGTTTATTCGCGACGTTCGCAAAATTTTTACCTTTTTTTGCTTTTATATTTTTACTTTTAAATGTACCGAATTTCCTCGTTACATATTATACATTCAGTTTGCTTGCTTGAAAAATAATTGAAAAATAGCGGGAACTAGTTTTTAGTTATTTATTGCATCTTCAGATTGACACATTTAATGGTATTAAAACCAACCAGTTACATAGGCACAGCTTGATTACTAAAAATACATTCAAAATACTTTTGCCCCAACCTTACATTTTTTGCTTCACCACAATAAAACAACAAGCAAAGGGAAATGAATAGGGAAAATGATAAATGCAATACCTACATACATACATAGGATGTACATTTGCATTGCAAAATAATATTTGCAATATTCGTGTAAATTTGCAATGGCGTGACACTTAAATTGGATACCGAGTGAAAGCTTTTTTTGGTATCACTTCCTTTTTAAAAATACGAGTGACAAATCGTGTTTTAATTGTCACTTTTTTCGGGATCACGATAAAAATTTAATAAGGATCCATTTTTACTAATACTCTGATTTCAAAAAGAAGGACAGAACCTAGTGATAAAGTTTTACTTATATAAAGCCGCTAGATAGCGGATCTCACCAAGGTATGTACTGTTCGCGAGGTGTATGCTGAGCTTTGCATTTGTCTCTAAAAGTAAAATAAAACTTTTAAAATTATTTTTTTTATTAGAGATCAATAGAAAAAGAATATAAACAATATATCATTTCTATTACAGCAGACATTGCATTCACATAATTTTCACTCTCATCTGATGAGTTGTTTGTGATAATAATGTATCGTTCTGTTATGTCATCAAGAACAGCCAACCTTGCCAACTTTTACTTTTAATAAATAGAACACAAAAATAAAAGAAAAAGAATTAAATATGTTACGCTGTTCAGTAGAAAAGGTGTACTGATAGCAGCTGCATGCTGTCAAAAAGCAGTTTAAGAAGAGGATGCGCCGCGATTGATGTCTGACTTCACACAAACACTATGTATGAACACTCACACAAATGCAAAGCTTAGCTTAGACGTCGCGGTCTGTACTGTGTCTAATAAGAATTAAACCGTCTAAAAGAAAATATTTTATATTATTTCTATAACACAAATACTCACTCTGACACATCGCTACTGTGCCAAGATAGCTTCTCCATAAGATTAATTTTGATTAAAATGTTTCTAAATTATAGTTAAAAAAAACGGTAGTGCAATTTGTATTTGTAACCATCTTAAATGAAATATCTACTGAAGTAAGTAAGTATTCATATGAGTATTATGCGTCAGTGGTCAGCGATAAGTTATAATAACCGTATTTTTATTTATGCATCTAGTTAGATGAGAATCCTTTCCTCCCTTTTTCTCCGTAAGGGAGGAAGTTTCTATGGGAACATAAAAAACAAGATTTTCCATTTTTAATCTATTTCCTAATAGGAGGTTATCAATTCTATTGTATTTTTTGTTTAATGTTTCTTAACTTCAGAGCTTTTGACTGGGTGACCCGATTTTGATGATTCTTTTTTATAAGCTAATGCTGTCCATGTCGTCGCATTGTAATTTTGACCATTTCTGACAATGATAACCATGAGAAAATCACATAAGTCTTAAATTTGCATTAAGTATGTGCGCGACAAATGGACGAATAACTCAATATCCCGCCAACCGATTTAATTTTTTTTTTTTAAATACACTTCAAGGGTAGTTTAACGACAGTTTGGGAAGGTCCTGATTGTGGGATTTGGTTGAAATTGAAGAAGTCGTTTTATTTTATTAGAAAATATTAAATACTAGGGGCCTAGTCGCGGCTTCGCACAAAACACATATAATACTTTAATTATGCTGTATTTGCCAACAAATTGATACATTCAATAATGAGCAACTTATTTTTAAAAAAGTATAAGTGCACTACATGGCTTCTTGAGAGCATGTCTTGAGAGAGGACTTACACTGTAATGTTATATAGCCTATAGCACTCCTGAAGAATGTAGCTTTCATATAAAACAAAAAAAAAGTAAATCAGTAAATAATATCAAAGGAGCAGTAGATCCAGAGATCTTAGTGTTTGACCAAATTCTTCAACTTTATTATATTAGTATAGATAAGTCTCAAAGTCTACGCAAACACAGTTGCGGACGACGCACAGCTATATATTGAAAAAAATACCCTAAATAACGTAAAGGCCTTTAAAATAAGCCTATATGTACACACGCGTACAAATGATGTTGATTGTAACGTAACGGGTATAAAGGTACTTAGCGACCGAATTGGATCGTGGTTATCAATTAAGGCAATTGCCATCGAAATCTCGAGCGATGACCGAAATAAGTGCATTGTTTGCATTTCTGTTCGAAAATATATGGGAAAAGATAATAATATATCTGCTTTATTAGAGTTGAAAAGAAAAATATATATATTATATGATTTTTAATGTAATAAAAAATTAGTCGTTGCGTTTTGGGAGGCGCTTTGTCTTGAGGCTTTGTCAGAGACTGAAAATAAAAATTATTCATTCCCTTGAATGGGAATTGAACTTACAACCGTGGCGTTCACAGCCAAACATGTGGATTCCGTGAATGTGGCCAACTTGGTGCAGTGTGTGTGTAAATAATGTAATGTACTGAGTCTGAGTTCGAATAGTATTCACAAGGAATGATTAGATATATTTAAGTAATTCTCATTTCTCCACTGTGGTAAAACATACGCGGAGTTCAGTTCCGCCAATGAACACGCCACGTCGATTGAAATCCACTAAGTCGAAAAAAAGGTTCGAAACTAAATTCTTTTTCATCTATATATTATTATATTTAAAAAATAATGGCGAACCAGTAACATTAAACAAAATATAAAGTTTCACTTAATGAGTTTTCATAGAAATTCGATTGGCATCAAAGAAATTCCTCGAATTCGAGCTTCGCAAAGATAGCCAGATGTATCGAAACAGTTCCTTGATAATTTTTGTTCGTGCTTTTATTAATTTTACAACGAAAGCAGAACATTAGATATAAATCACTCTGTTCTCCATTTTCCACTTAAATAATTATATACCTTATTGAATAAGGGAAAACCTCGTCGAACTCGAAAATCGAACTAATAACCATCGTGAACAGTCTCCTATGCTCAAGCTCTACCACAATAATTATGTCGTTAGTAGTTTACTAATGACTTATTTCATAAGCAAACTATATAAAAAGTAAAAAAGTATGTATATAATAAAATAATGTAACAAAGCACTTAAAACTTCTAAAATTTGAATAGACAGGCCGTCGTGGCGCCGCACAACGTCGCAACGGTTGCGGGTTTGATTCCAACTGGGTGGAATGAATGAATTTCATTGCTTAAGACAAACTTTGTCTTAAGCAATGATATTCAATTTTGTTGAGTTACCCAATTAACATTCAATGTCTTGAAAATTGAGCAGAATGTTTGAGTGTCTTGGAACAGCAGTGGAATGCTCAAAATGATCTGGAAAGTTCATAAGTTTGAATGTAGTCCAAGCCAACACCTATTAAATTCCTTGCCAAACTGTTTTTATGATGCACCTGCATTTCGTGGGTTGGAATACTGATTGTATTGCTTAAAATTAGTTTTGGAACAGGCTGTCTATTCAGCAAAATGTTTATTTAAAAATTAAATAGATATTTTTTATATGAATGTGAAAATAGCGATTTTATTACTTCTATAAAATTTTATTTTAAATAAATGTAAATGCCCACAACTGCTCAGTATGGTGCAAGGGGCACAAAGTATGCCTATAAAATGGCTGCTTGGAGGTTTAAACTCCACTCAAAGAAATGAAATATTTATTTAAAATTCATATTTCCTTTTCTTTGCTCTGGTGTAAAGACAAAGGGTGGTGTTGAATTTTGCTACTGTACATGTAATGCCTCCAGAATTCAGAAGAAAGTAGAGAATGGAGTGTCTTAACATTAAGTACCGTCTGCCTACCCTGCTGTGTGTGGGATACAGCATTAAGCTTATTTTTTATAAATGTAAAACTAGTGAAAATTCTTATAAGAATCACAATAATGAAATCAATGATTGTCAATGCTATATTATATTTACTATAGTGATATATTATTATTTAGTTATTTAGTACATAATCTTTTAAGTCATTTGCGTTTTATGTTTGCAAAAACATCATAAAAATCATATTAGAGTTAAGACATTGCATTTTGAGTAGATTTCAATACTATATACTTCATTTCCTGTAATTGAACCCACAACTATTATACTTACAATCTGACTGGGCCTCTATGTAACCAGTATCTTTTTTTCCTATATCTTAATGTTCTAAAACATGTATTATGTTGTTTTCAAACAGTAAGTACAAAATTGTTTATTGACACAGTAGATTCTTATCAGCGCTAGTAACTAGCCAAAGAATGCTCCTAATGGTGATATTATCTTCCACTTAAGACTATGGCTACTGATACACAAATTATACTTTTAAACAAGCTTTTTTTTGTAGCAATCCCACACATAGCAGAATAGGCAGGGGGACTTAGTGTTAAGACACTGTACACTACTCACTGATATTTTTTCAAGAAATTGACTGTCGAGTGGTGAAACTCACTTAAGTGGTGACTCCTTTACCAAAGTAAGAGATGGAACATAATGCAGTCACCCAAATAGGAATCGATCCCACAAACTTTGCAATAAGCAAGTAATGTGTGTCTTGGTTTCAGTAAGTATTTTTAACTTTTTTATTTTATCAAATATTTTATCTCATAAAATAAATAATTAATTATATAAAAATTATATTGGAATATCTAATAAGATAATTATAGAACGTCTATTTCATATATGTTTGATATATTTTTAGTTTGTGAAAGTAGGCGGCAAGTGATGTAATATGAAATGAAACTATTTTCAAATATGAAAATATTTAGGCTAAGGTAAAAGAAATTCTTATTTCAGGTATTCTAACCCTCACCTACTGACACGAATCTATTGAGTCATTTACGTTTGCTCATATCTTCAGCTATTTTAAGAAATTTAAATGCGCGCCCGAAAATCTCATTACAAAACTTTGTGTTTGCGCCAAAAGGATAAAAAAGAAATGTATATAGCTATCACAACGTAATGCACCAGGAATGCAAGTAACGCAGCAGATACGGCACAAAGCGTTTTATTTTATTTTTTCTCTTATTAAATATTTCCGCAAGATTGTCAAATAATGACAGAAATACATAATTTTAGCTTATCGGAATAGAGTAATATATTGTTTAATATAAAATAAATAAAGTTTAAGTCAAAACTTACGCGTATAATATGAGCACTACATAAAAATAAATAAATTTAAAACTTCACACACGTTCACTGTGTACACAACTGCACTGCAATCTGTCAAACCGTGTGGTGAAAGTGTTGCTAGATTCTTCACTCGTTTTCCCCACACTTACTGTTGCATAAATAAAACAAATAATATAAGTTACAAAATATTCAATATAAATATTATATTTATTTGTAATGAATGCTATATATTAATTTTATTGGTTTTGCTTTTTATATATTAATGCTATGTTTTTTAGAATAATATAATAACCTATGTTGCCATTACACAAGCTGTAAGTTCCCACATTTTGCACTCGGTAGTTTTGATAGCCGAGTGGTTCACATTACCTACCTTTTATTATTATTAGCGGTGACTAAAAATAGGTCAAATATTTAAAAATGCCCGCTGGCACGCGTCGCGGTCCTCACCAACTGTAATCATATTGCAGGAATTAAGTGGAAAATATCATATTAATTGGAATATTTTAATTTATTCCACTGCACAAATTTCCAGTGTTGTTTAGAAGATTGTTAAAGATAAGATTAATTTTGCATTATAAATGCTCAAAATATATTTATAAATCCTATAATCGTCTGTATTATATATAAAAATTGCATTGAAAAAAAACTATTTTCGAGTGATTAGTACTACACATTAAACTAAAAACCTATTATGAGCTGTGTTACCATGTAAAGAAAGCAAAAAAAGCAAAGTTCATCGCTCTTCAGAGAGATCAGTACGGCAAGACGAAAATTAAAATAAGAAAGGATCCATAAACCTGGTTTAGAGTAGCTTATGAGGTATAATTTCGAAAATGTTACACCGTGCTTTTATGACTCACTACATTTTTACGACATATTTTATTTCTATTGTAGTTTTATATACAGGATGGAAGTGTTAGCACCACTTTAAATGAAACCATAGTTTTAACTACTCCATAAAAGCCTAATACAATTAAAAAAATGTTTTTTCCCCAAAAATGGAATGGTAAATTTGCAAACAAAATAAATAATAAAATTGTTGTTTTAAAACAAAACGCCATTTGTAAGGACGATGCACGCACACATAAACCTATCATAGGAATACACCACACATGCCTCTTTCCGAATTCAAGTCGTAGGTATTGGCGATAAAGTTCAAAGTTGTTTTGAAATACATATTACATGTATTGAAATATATATATACATACAAGGTATGGATGAAAATCGTGTAATGAAAAAAAAATCCTACGTCCAAACTGTTGAGGCATCTTGATTAATTTCTGTATATGTTCAGCATATAGGATAAATATATTATCCTATACGCTGTTTCACCCTATATAATAATGGTGTGTATTATGATTTCAATAGCCGTTATATAAATATCATTTGACTTTAAGCTTAACTAATCATTTTTCAATTTTAACCATACAATTTATCTTTATCGTATCTCACTCATTTTGATGTGTATGCTGAGAAGCTCGATGTAATACACAGGTTATTTCTCTATTCGCTGGGTTCTTGAAGTTAACGCCACCATATTAGTACTGTACTAAACCATAGCAATATATTGAAGAAATCAACACAATCAAGATCCAAATAATTATTTGAACAGGTTCAACTATAAATAATTGGCGTATAAACGTACGTTATATCTGTATAAAAATAAAACAGCTAAGGAACAGTAAACATTTTTATTTTATTGTAAATATTATTTATTGTATCATCTGACACTCGCGATGATATTTATGGTTTTGAAGCTAAAACTGAAAGATTTTTGAATTGTGGTTCAACCTAGCATTAAACGTTAGGCACATAATAAATGTAGTAACGTCTGAAATAGAAGCATGACTTTTATCGCACTACCTTTAAAAAAACATGTAGGTATGCCTATTGTATTTCTATGAATATTACTTGAAATAAAGAATATTCAAAACAAATAATTGAAACTAATTGACTTAATAAAAAATCTAAATACCTATCACGATCACGCAAAAAATATAATAGATCATTAGAATTTTAATAAATGTCATACTACAAAATATATTTTGACGCATTTAATATTTTAAAAGATAATTAAATAATAATTACGACAAAAGTAAATACTCTACGAAGATTAAGTAATTTATTACTAAGCAACATGAAAGAAGTATCAAATATTTCTATTTCAGACATTAGCAATTATATGTAAATATATTTAAAATATAAATCGGTACAGTGACGGTTATTGTTCGTAAAGGTACTAAATGTAAGAAAAATATTTAAAGAAAAAATTTTAAAAGTTAAAATTTATTAATAATTGTGGGAAAGTTTAGTTTGGATTTTAACAACATAATTTAGCTTTTAGTGTCGTCACTGTGTGTGCAAATAGAGCTAATCATCGCGAGTCATCTCATGTGAAGATTTTTACAAGCAATAACTACCTCTATGTAACTTCAGTCGGCTCATTAATGCACTTACTCTATACTTCCGTCCATTGAGCGTTACCTAAACATGAGTGAGATGAAAATTTTAGCTGCAAAAAAACACTAGTGATTGAAAAAAATGCTGACAAAACATTATCAGGTTGAAAGTAATGTTATTAGCTGAAATATAGATTATATTTAGAACTGATATAGATTTTACTACACATAGTAATAATATATTAGAATAAATGTGATATATGAGCGATATTTTGTACTGTGTTGACTATGATATTTCGGTGCTGCGTATTATATTTGTTTTATAAGGGATGCTTTAGTGGAAAGAATAGCATTATAAGATACATGTGGTTACATATACTCAGATACTACATAATAAATATAAAAAATATTCTAGAATATATTATTACATAAAAGGATTTGCTAAGTGTAAATAATTTTTTTTATACTATAAAAAAAATATTTATGAAGAAAGAGAAGAAGAATTATAAGATGAAGTCTTAAAACGTATGAAAGTGAAAACGATTGAAGTTCAAGACTTATTCCTACACCTCGCAAGCCGTCTTCGAAATGTTATTAATAAGGCGAGTCAGCGCAACCTTTAAGTTATAATTTACCTAAAACTTTTAAATTGTCAACTAGTTGTTTAAAATTTGTATTTGTTATTAGCGTAGAAGAATATTTTTGTTAACAAATATAGTTAGTAGTATTTTTTTATATAAAGTTAATAGGTACCTAAATATTTGAAGACTACTCCAAGGTAAAGTGACAAGTCAATTATCGAAGACTTTTATAGATAAGAATCTAAAGAACATTCGAGCTATAGAGATCCATCTACATAAAAACAGTTTATAATCAACGTTATAATTTTTGTAAATATAAAGCGCGAAGTTTTTGTTTCTGGCAACAACGGTCTTTCGGGTCTTTTATTAGTGCGGCATTTTTGTTCTTTACTATCAATTAATTTCGCGCGATTTTTACAAAAATACTGAAAATTGTGTTATTCTTAGATTGAGGTAAGTAACTACAGTTATGAACTGATAATAAGTAACGTTATTAGTATATTAGAAAAATATTGCTTTTATTTTAGAAAAAATTGCATTGAAAACTGCACTAGAATATCCTACTGTAACACTCAGTAAGATAAAAGGGGGATAAGAGGCTTATTCACATATCAACAAGAGGTAGCTAACAATAAAGTATTATCTAACGTTTCGTGAACAAGAAATTACAAAATGTTTAATATCGATAGCGGATAAACAGAATCTAACCACGAGTAGCATGTTACAAGTATAAATAAGCCCCTTACGAAAAAGGATAAAAATATAATATAGATAAATAGAAGCTGAGAAGAAAAATAGTTTTCATATTATTTAAAATAACGATGGCCGTTCATCAATTTCCTTGTTGGTACATTACTGAATATTATATACTGCAAATATTATTTACTTCCATACATTATACTTGCACAAAGCGATATGTTTTCTTATTGTAGCACTGTGTTTATAATATGTAATAAGTACATATGTTTATTTAATATTTTATTCTTTATATCAATCATGATATCAAATACTAATCTTAATATACAAATCTAATATAATATGTAATTCGCTTCAAATGAATAATGTCACTAACTGTACATAAAGCTTTTTATAAAATAAAATCTAGACTTCGTTTATACTAGAATTCTAAGCTACACGCTTATAATTAGACGCCATCTTGTTGTTGTGACAAAATGGCGGAATTAAACATCGAATGCGAAATTATTTCATCACAGTATGATTTTAACGGAAAGCTTTTAGAAATCATTACATCGAACAAAAATATGCAATAGGGCAAACAAAAATATGCTTTAGTTTGAAATGAAGCGCTAAAACCAAGATGATGCTCCGCCTAGTTTCGTTGAAAGCTCGCCGATGCCGCGTCCAAACATATTGCCAACCTGCAATCATAAAATTTCAATATTGTGTTGTCTTTTTTGTTTTTATTTTTTTAAACATATAATTTTTAAGATTTATATTCCAAGTTCTTTATTTTTAAATATATGTATATATATATAAATCTCAAAAATAGTTTTTACTTCAGTTATTTAACATCAATCAATTAAATTTAGCAAGATAGATAATATACTATTTAAAATTACATAGTTTTTAACAATAGACAAAAAAACCATATCTGTAAAAATATTTTTTTAATGTGTGTAGTTAAGAAAGTAAAAAAATATAATATCGAAGTCAAGCTCAAAATTAATACAAAATATTTATTAACGTAATTTTATTTATTGACTTTCATTTAGACTAAGTAGATCAATTTTTATTATAAAGTGCCATCTAGTGTACGCAGCAAAGACTGAATCCATTTCCTTTTTTACAACCCGGCGCATAGTTACGAAAAAATGTATATAGATGTCACTTTCCGTATATTTTATATTTAGTTATATTTTATACTTCAGATTTATTTTTAAATTAGTATTAAATAATATAAATTAAAGGAAAACGTAGCTAACCTTGCCCACTACAGCTGTTACGTTTCCTAATTTTGCTTCCTCTGTGAGAGATTCTAACTTAGATTTTCCACTTCGCGCACCTTCTTCTGAGCCACCATCGTCACCACTTCTGTAATACAAAAAAAGTATTTCTTTTTCAATTATTAATAAATAATATTTATTTGTACTGTTAAAAAATATTAGGAACGGCAGCGTGATCGCTAAGCTAAATATTTTTATTCATATACATAGCTATACATGTATTTGTAAATGGACAATATAAAATTTTTCGCCACATAATAACAGGAGGCCAGGTTGGCGGCGAGGGGCACGAGTGTGTGACTGTAAATGCGAAAGATTCTGTGTTCGTTTCCCACTCAGGCATATTAATATTATTTTTCAGCTCCCGCATATAGCAGGGTAGGCAGAGGGAACAGAGTATTAAGCTTAAGACTTCGTTCCCCATTTTCATTGCTTATTGAGTGGCGGAATTCCACGCTGCGCCACGCTTTACTTTATTGGAAATTGAACCCACAACCGCCGTGTTTACAGTCGCACACTTGCGCCACGACGGCATCTGAAATATTTAATGGGAAGAGAGTGTTGTAACACTAGGTGCCCAGGTTCCTTTTGCCTACCTTGCCATATGCGGGATACAGCGTGAACCTAAGAAAAATAAATAATGACATCGACGTCTAACTGAACATATAGATTTTATATACTAATGTGTTGTAATAAATATTTTAGCACATGCCACAATTATGTAAATACTGTTGGCATAATCTTTTTAGATATACATATAAATAACGTAAGTGGTCTAAAAATCTACAGAACTTTATAAATAGAACAAATGTTTTGTTAAGAACAATTAATTACCCTTGATCTTGTTGAGCCAACAATAGACTGCAAGTGGCTTCTTCAGTATGCATACGAGATGCAATTTGTTGATAAGTTTTAGAATTGAGCTTATCATCAATAACTCCTTGGAGTTCAAAGTCACTGTACATTTTCTGAAAATATATTTTAGTCAATTCATTATACTATATTTTATTGATTTAATTAATTTATCTCGATAACGATTTTTTGCCAATTTTGAAAACCGTCTTATAAAGACCATTGTGGTGCAGTAGGATAGCATCTGATTATAACTGTGTTGGTTCTCGGTTTGATTCCCATTCGGGAAATGATTACTTTAAATATTTTCATATCTCCTCTCTAGAAGTTAACGTGAGTTTCACCACTCAACATGAAATGTCTCGAAAATTATGGGAAAAGTGAGGAACAGAGTGTGTTAACGCCCATTCCTATACTCTGTTATATGTGGGACGGAGCGTCGTCGATGTGAATACTGTACCTTGAGAACAATTGACAGGCAGGCAACTTGTTGAGGATGCAGCACAGGGCGGTCATTTAACCACGTACTCAAGAGTCCGATTTGCGTACCATACCACTGTTCGAACAGCTGGAGGATCCATAGTTCATCTGTTACCTGTTTAATTTTGTGGTGTAGTTTAAAATAATGTCAAAGCGTTTTTAATTCATAAAATATTAGTGAAGTTCGTGAAATTATATGACGTAATACAAAAAATAATAAAAAAAACTGGTCTATAGCTTACGCATGGTTATCCAAATAGAAGCCAATTTAAGGAGGAGTGCCTGTGTTATGTTGATCAGACTCTCGGTTAATAAACATATAAGTATGCATATTTTTAATATATATAAACACGCATAAGATCTAATGAAGTTTGTCTTTCAAATATCTGTAGTGCTAGTTAGAAATCGAACACATGGTCTTTGAAGGTTACTAAACCTATAGAGTGGTTAATATAATATATATGTATTGCAACTTTTCCTGTATTGAATTACAATTAAATGTATGGAATAATGAAAAGATACATTAAGTGTACAAAGTTTATGTTTACCTTTGATCGGATTTGATCCATAGAATTTCTCATAAAATTGACATAGCCTTGACCTATATCTTTTCCTGATCCAGATACGTTAGCAATTGTCAGAATGGATCCTATTAAACTGTAAATATAGATTATAATAATTTTAATAACATATATTAACTTGTTTGTGTTCATAGTAGCCAGCTTTTAATGTTTTCAGCTTGTCTATCTATATTTGTATGTATGTATGTATGTATAATATGTATGTATATACGCGTGTCATAGCTTTTGTATAGCAATATGATTAAGCTATACTCATGATTTAATCTACTGGGTATTCTTGGAACTAGCACAATGATTTAATTTTGCTGTTAAATAGTCCCAAATAAGTATTTTTTTGTAGTTGTATTCAGCAGAAAGTAGGTTAAAATAAAATAAATGGTATAATGTTTAATGTGGTGTTAACCATATGTGGTATGTTTGTTGTTTTTATAATTTGAATTTTCAAATAGGTATAAGAACGCGGCAATCCTGAGTATACCAGATGGACAAAGCCCATCTATAATCCTTTAAAAATTTTATTCATAATAAAAAAAATATAGCACATTACCGACCAATTCTAATACACTTGTTTCTATGTATTCTTCGTTGGAAGCTGGAGAAGCGGTGACGATGACGGTCGCGGCTTGCAGACTCACCTGCCCTCGTCGAAGCGCGCGATCTTTGCCAGCGTAGCCTCCAGCACCGCGGACAGGCGCGCCGTCATCCCCGTCGACATGGCTTGCAGACACGCCTCGATCTGGGCATCCATTTTAGCATGGTACTGGTACTGTGAGAGATTGCGGGTGTTAACACTTAAAGCAAGCTTAACACATAGTAGTGGTTACCTTCGCTCCGTTTCCCCAAACTTCAAGTGGTCACCATTGACGCTTGTGGAAAATGCTCCGGCAAACAAAGGAATGCCATGCACAACTTGCAGAATTGTGCAAAATAAAACAAACATAACGAAACAAAAATATAATGCGGTCAGCGGAGGATGTTATAAAATATTCATGCAAGTTATTATTTCAGGCAAAAAATAATGAAAATATGCTACAAATGCGATGACGTCACAAATTCTGCAAATCATGCCTGACAATCCCACAATGTGCATTCGATTATGTTAGGACTATGTGCTCTATCACGTTCAGTTGCATTTTAGTCAAGTTATTCATTCAAATTCAATAATATATTAGAATATAAAGTGTAATAATTAGTGTAGCTGTTTTGTCGAAAAATCTTAAGAAATTTGTAAGAGAAAGTTTGAACGAGTGTCAATTAAATGTGTGAAGAATAGTATGTGATAGGTAAGCTTTCAAATTGGTTTAAGTAAGTTAGTAGCAACTGAATATGACAAAATTTCAAGAGCCACTAACATGCTAGCAGATTTAGTTTGTGTTCTGTGCATGTGCATTTGTGGTGCCTTGTGTTAAAATATTTTTAAGTCACTCGCATGGAACTTAAGATGTTTGCATTTGCAGCATACTCTGCTTAAGCAAACGCATCGAGAAGTGATTGATATTTATATATGCTGTCTATATATGCAATATGTTACAATTTTATATTACAACTCGTTGTTTTATATTTGAAAAATTTGAAACTTATTTTTTTATCTTTTTCTATTTTTAGGCAGTTACCAGTCATTCGCATTCATTTTGTCATTTGTGTTTAACGAAAAAGCTTTGCTATAATTTTCTTTGAAATAATGCTTTAAAAACACATTTTTCTAAAACGAGTAAGCGAAACTTGCAAACTAATTGCCTTGTATCATTCTCATTAATTTCATGCAAAAAGCTTTAATTGTCGCATTGCTTTATATGCGTATGTATAATAATGAAATGAGTATATTATGATGTGTTTATACAGTCAGGCACACGAAATGGTAATAAAAAAATTGGTGTGCAAAAAATCGCATTCACATGTCAGTAGCTCTTTGCGACATTGATAATGGGATTTGTTTTTCATGAGTCGTAACAACTTTTATTTTTGTATTAATTTAGCTTCTGCTATTAAAATAATAAAATATATGAGTGAAAATTTATTAAAATATGGTTATTGGAACAGATCCCAATAATTATATTTTAATTATTCCTTTGAAATGAATAAACAAACTAAATTAATACTTTATTCTAGTTGATCCGACTCATTTATTATGTAAAGGTTTTACCAATTATAATTGAATGTAGTTAAATAGTTCAATCAGTAATTTTGACTGTTGTATAAGCAGAAAGGTAATCAAGCTTAAGTTTCATCATAAACAACTTGCAAATATAAACAAATTTATGGAAAATTAAAAGTTTTGACGTCACAAATTTTAAGCATGCATTTAGTAAGTGTTTATGAGATTAATGAATACCTAGACTGCTTATTTTTTTGTGAATGTTGTTGTGCGATCGCGTGTTATCTAAGATAACACAGTATTTAGCAGTTGATGGAGTCAGTACAAAATAAAAATTTCGATTATTTAAAGGTTAATTCACATTTTTTTTATTTATATTTATTATGTACTGACTGATAGTATTCAAGTGGATGCAATGGATGTTTGTAATGACTTGATGCGTCTAAAATGAGTTACACTTACGATGTCGACACCTTCAACAGCACACAGCTTGAGAGCTTGGTTCTTGGCATCTAGAGCTACGTTGACCATGGCGCATGTCTCGGCAGGCAGGATGTAGTCCGTTGACATGAAAGTGACGCTTTTCTTCAGCCACGCCTGGAAGTAGATATTACATATTTTTATTGAATTTATCTCTTTGTTGTCCTCATGGGTCTACCAAATCATATAGAGTGGATAGAAGGTGAGAGACATTTTATGTTAGCTTAAAATAACATTTCTGTGAATCAATCTGGTTAAATATTTGCCAAATTCATCAATAATTTCTCAGAATTCATATCAAAATTTAAGTATTAGGTGTTCATTAAGAACAATTTTGTAATTGCACCACGATTATGTTAACCATTTTAATGTAATTTTGAAAATTATCATCTATAACCAACCTGAAAAGAAGCCTCAGTCTTTTGGATACACGTCTCCATCATATCACTAGCCATCAGCTTGAGTCGTTGTTCAAGATGCGAACGGAATTCTGGTTCTGGCCAGTGTAAATCTCTTATGAACGATTGCAAAGCATCCAACTTCCAGAAAAGCTCTTCACTCGTTGAACAACCATTTCTGAAAAATATTTTTGGATATTTATTTCAATAAATAATATATTTTACTTTTCAAAAGTAAAGGAAAAACTTCATACCCTTTAATCTCCCACCGTTCCTTTTCAAACCCTTTATGAAGCGATTGTGCAATAGATGACTCCATAAGGTCTACGTAACGCACTACGAGTGGAGCAAACGTATCACGCAAATGCTCATGGAATCGTCCATTTCGTAAGTTTTCTGAAAAATATTTTAAATAAAGTTTATATCTATGTCTACATATAATTTAATTGTGAATCTATACTATAATATATAATTTGATTTCTTAATTTAAGTTTTGGTATTCTCACCATCAGTACGTAAATAATCATTTAATATTTGGAACAAAGGAAAAGAGTCCCACGTATCTGGAGGTTGTTCAGATAATACTCGATCCATGTCCACGGCAAAAAGTGCCCAGAAAATTTCTGCGTGTTCCACCAGAAGCTCGGAGAACCACGCAAATGCCTGAATAGGGTACAACACACACATGTTAAATATTAATTTGTATTGATAGTGTAAAATCACTTTAAATTAAATATATAATATATTTTTTTATCGATAGCTTTTCGATAAAAAAAAATGCTTACGATATTGTTGTGCAATTAAATTAAGACAGCACAAAACTGAGTCACACAGATCTGAGATAAAAGTTACTTATGAAATTACAGTGAAAGATCGGTGCTTGAGGGGATATGTTGCATTTTTTTATTAAATTATAAGAATCTTTTAAAGATATATAAAATTTATTTTAAGTGCGTAATCTAATTATCTAGCACTGATTTGGTTTTCATATAGCTGCAATATTGTGCTGGAAGGTGAAATAAATGCGGATGCATACTAACGAATATACTAGATATCTAAAACTAGTTAATGTAAGGTAAGTGTATACTACAGCATAGTAAATAAAATATTATATAAAATAAAATAGCAAGTTAGTAACTGCGCAATTCTACAAAATATTTTTCAGAAGCTTTAAAAAGTGTTGCGTAGACGAAGTTTTTTCACAATAATCCCAATGATTTTGAGTGATATATATAATGTATGTATGTGTTTAATGTTCGGTGATATAATGTAAATATTAAGAAATAACTATCTTATTTTCATTTGTATAAAATAAATATTATAACAGCCCAACTAATTTATTATTATTATACACTTTTTTTATGGCTATATAAACTTTGTAATGTGTAACACAAAATTTTTTGTTATATGATGAATAAAATATTAAAAATATTATTTAATTAAAAAAAAGTCTTATTCTTTATTCAGTATAAACGTCCTTTTATTTAGTTGTAAAGGTAGTGGTAATATGAATACTCATATGTTGTATGATAAAACTACGAAACCTCAACGTAAAATTGTAATAATTAATTTTAAAATTTAATTAATAATTATTTCAATCAAGCACTAAGATGGAAACAAGGCTTAGTTTCTGCATGTTTAGCCCTTCAATGGAACATGCATGCCCTTTAGTTTATTCTAAAAATCTATTAAAGCTGTGTATTTAATTATCGAAAACGCCGTGTCTACAGTTTAATTTGTGATCATATCAAAGTGAAATGATTAAATGTTAGATCGAGTTAACGAATTGACAAGTGATTCGATCAGCCGAGCAATCAATCAAATAAGTAGTTACATTTTGTTGACCGCTAGAGTCCGGTTTTGTGTTATAAACCTGCGGAGAAATAAAAAAATAAAATAGAAGTGGAATACAAAAAAGTTATATAATAATTGTATATATTATTATATTATAATCGCAAGTGAATAAAAATAGTATTATATTTAAATAATATTCTTTTTTTGATATGAAAGTTTATTGCACTGCCTTGTAACATATTTTATTATATTATATAAATTTTAAAAATTCACTTGAGAAGCGAAGCGACAATAAATATAATGTAAAATATGTACACATAAATATATAGATAGTTTACAAAATAAAATACCACAGTTTCTATATAAGACAAGATTCAATAGACAATCAAAGACATTTTTTAATCTGTCCTTGACAAATCTATTGACAATTGAGTCATACCTAAGTACAATATGAGCTGAAAATGTTATTGTAGAAAAAATATATATAACAATGGATAGACTTTTTATAAAAATAGAATAATAATTAAAAATTGTTTTTAACTCTACATTTTTTTTTATTATTTTTTGACGTAAGGAAAAAGGTTGACTCATTTCCACGTTCCGCCTGAGCTGAAGCGAGCACGCTGAAAATTGATAGAGAGACACAATCGGAATAAGCATTTGGCTTGTGACGCATCTATCTCACTCATATATCACACATGTATAGAAGTTGTAAATGAATTGTAAATAAATGTTAATTTATCGCAAAAAATGCAATAAGCTTCCTTTGTATTATATAAAATTATTAATAATTCAGCAATACTAAATCAATTACATTCAAAAAGTGTGCAATGGTTCATTAATGTTTTCTTATATCATTATCACGTAAAAATATCGTCCGTGAACCGTTGTTACAGACAACCAGTTACCCCCGGTCCCCGCACTTAGTCCGCTTGTGTTATTAATATTTATAAAAAATAATCATTTTTTCTTAAATGTACTTAATATTTAAAAAAACGAACGAGATGAGGAAAGGACGGAATGCAAGATCAGTGTAAATGATAAGATATTAGAACAGGT
>DWAP01000467.1:0-21284 GCA_018230625.1 Heliconius eleuchia
ACTACGTTCCCTCTGCCTACCCTGCAGTGTGCGGGATACAGCGTGAAGCTGATTTGCTGATTTATTTTTATTTTATGTTAGATAAAACTTCTTTATAAATACCGAAATTGTAACTTGCAATTAAAAAAAATACCTGGTAATGTAATTCCAATCGTTTCATCACTTCTTTAGCTAGAGACAATAGTGCGTTATATTTAGTGGTCAATTGTGTGATACCGTTGGAGACCCGAGTATCTGAGCAAGTTTCTAACAACATTTGTGCTCGCACGTTCAATTTGTCCAACTCTGCTTGCCAATCAAACAGTGTTTGAAGGTGACACTAGAAATATTATATATATTCTTTATTGCACAGATAAAACAAATATATAAAATACAGTTGAAAAGATATGTTTACAACGGCGGGCTTATTTCTAAAAGAAATCTTTTCCAGCCAACCCATGATGTGGATGAGTGCAAACAGCGGAATAAGATCACAGTGTAATCATAAAAAAAAAAGAATAAAAATATCAAAATATTATACGGTATAAGGTAACAATATATATTTTTCAGTATTATGCTTTATTTTGCAAATAGGCAGAGATAACTTAGCATTAAGTCAATTCTTTCACTTCGTTCCACCAGAATTCAACATATCATGCGTTACTTGACGTAACTCACTACCAAATTTTGTCTTACCGCGGGGATAAATTAAAAATACTGATTGAGTATCAAGCTTACAATCATCAGGTTAACAGTTAGATGCTATCCCACTGCTGTACGATTACTTACCCTTATTGCGATATCTATTTAACGGATTAATTTCATAGTAGTTGAGGCTGTCATCGCGCAAAAGCACAAGCGTGTTCCTGTAACGCGACAGGTTGTGGATTTGATTCCCTCTCGGGGGAATAAATTACTATTTATTAATATTTTAATTTCTCTGGTATCAAAGCAAAAAGCGCGGAGTTCCGCAACTCGAAAATTCGGTGAAATGTGGGAAACGAAGTGTACGCAGGCACTTCCTTCTTCCTACCATGCGGGATACACCGAGAAATTGAAAAAATGTAGTTAGAAAAAAGTTACATTTGTTTATTAATTACCTGGAACTCTTCAAGAACAACTTTCTTTTGTTCCAAATTATTTTGCAATTTGTTAAAGGATTGCACCAGCTTCTCAGTCTTTGACAACCAGTCCAAGGCTTCTTTATATTGCTCTTCATATTCTGTCCATTTAACGATACCGCCCTCTATCAAAGCTTTTGTGTTGTTCAATTGTTCACTAAATAAGTATATAACAAAAGTTATAAATCGTACAGAAGTATAAAACAATAAATGCCATCTATATGTGTAATGGGTTAAAGAAATACTTACACGTAAGTATCATATTCTTCCTGCATAAGAGCGACTTCTTCTTCTATGTCTTCTCTGTCTTCATCATCTGCGAGACTACATGATATTTCTCCTTGTTCCAATGCCTTCTGCAACTTGACTTGCCCCTCAGTTAATTCACTCTCTAGTACCTTTAACTGAGATATCTTGCTACTAAGAGATTCTTTATCGCCAGTTGCATCAGAACATTTACCCAATTTTTCTTTGGCAGCTCGTATCCATTGGACAAAATCGGTGCCAGCATCAATAAATACTTGATGCTGTTCTACAGTTTCCTTCTGTTTTTCATATAAATCTTTAGCTTGTTTTGATAAATTTTCGTATTTGCTAGTGATTTCAGATGCTGGAGCTTGTTGCATAAGTTCCGAAGCCTTAGATGTTACAGACTGAATCATGGGTTCAAACGAAACAATATCTTGAACAATATTATTTGTTTGACGAAGTGTGGCTTTTCTTTCACCAAGACTTAATCCTGTAGTAAGACCTGCAAGACGGTCCTGGCCTTTTTTAGATTTAGCAACTTTTTGTTCACACACTTCTTGTAATTTAGCTTCCCTGTCAGAGATCCATTGTTGCAATTGAGAGTAACTAGAACTATAATCAGCCCATTGCAATAACGCTGTTTCAAGATGAACTTTAGCTGTAGTCATTTTCTTGACTAATCGGTCCCATTCGTTTTGTAATTCCCTAAGCTCTGTATTGATTTTATCTTTACCATCAGATCTTGTATTTCTTAGAACTTTCTCTCCGCTATTGACTGTAGCATGAACGAAATTTTGACCTTCTTCACGTCTTTTGAGTAAATCTTCGATTTGTTCCAAGCGTTTTTGTAATGCGTCTTTGCTACTATTACTACCAGCTTCGCTTCCAATTCGCGTTATTTCCCAAGCATCATTAATCCATTTTTTGGTCTTTTCGTAATTGTCATCGTAACTTTTATGCTGTTCATAATTGGTTTCTACTTTTTTAAGCACATCGTTTGCCATGTTAAGTAAAACTTGATATCTTGAATTCAAATGTCTTAACTGGTTGTTGACATAAGTATCTAAGTGGGATGAGAGAAGTCCAGCAGCGGAAGCATTAAAGTTTTCAATATCAACTTTACCCTTTTGTAATTGATCAACAATTTCTTGAACTTCGTTAACTTGAGCCCCCTTTTCTTTAGCAGAACCTAACAACGCCAATTTATGATTTTTAATAAGAATCTCTTTCTGCTGTAGCCAATCTGATAATCTTTCATATTCATCTTTATATTCTCTCCATTGGTTAACAGTATCCTCTAATTGACTTTTCTGTTGTTTAATTTCATTAAAAAGTTGATCAAAGCTTTCCTTAAGAGCCTTCATTTCATTTTTAATAACAGATTGACCCTCTGGTGAGGTACTTGCCAGAACAACTTCCCCAGTATGTTGTAAGTGTTCAAGTAATAATTCACCTTGAGCTTGCTTGTTTATCAAAGCGTCAAGAGGAGCCACAGAATTCTCAATCGCTAACTTGTCACTAAGTGGTTTCGATTTTAATGATGGCACTTTTTCTCTGGCCCTTCCTAACCACTGAATAAGTTCATCGTGAGCTTCTTTATATAATCTATGATCTTTGTATTGTTCTTCACGATCAGCTAATAGTTTCTTTATTTTATCATATAACGTATCGAATTTATTCAGACTTTCTTGAGCTTTTGAGGCCGCTAGATTTTGCTGTCCACTAGCTAACATTTCAGCAGCTTTAGCTTTAAGCGCGTCTACCTCCAAGCGGTCGCAACGAGCTTTTTCTTCAACCTCCTTAAGTTTTTCGAGTTGTACTCGTTTATCTGACATGGATGTTTCAAATGGGTTTAACTCACTTAACATACTCTCAAGCCAGGAGTTACTTTTTTGTATCAGTTGAATTTGTTCTAAGAAACCCGCCCATTTCGTAACGGAATCGTCTAACAAATTCTTAGTTTCGATCATTCTTGATAATAATGCAGACCACTGTTCTTGTAAAGTGACCAAAGAATTGTTAATAGCATCATGCCCAGAGGGTGCCGTGTTTGCCATCACATTTTGTGCAAGTTCCACAAGAGATTGTACTTTAGTGAATCCTTCGTCTTTAGTTAGTAGAAGATTTTGAATAAGAACTAATTTAGTTTCTAAGTCATCTTGGGAACAAGAGCTTAAGTCTGAACAAAAATCTAATTTATCTCTTAGTTCTTCAATCCACTGTGAGCATTCTGACACGTTACTAGTAAATTCTTGATGAGTCTTTACATATTGCTGCCATCTATTAGTTAAATCTTTAACTTTTTGTGATAGATTTTGATATTTTACTGTTAAATCTGATATTTGTGATCCGCGGGGTCCAAGCACACCAATGTAAAGATGTTGAGCTTTTTCAGTGATATTATCGATTTCAAGTTCTTTCGCCCGAACTTCTCCTTGTAATTCTTGGAAGATATTGTATTGTTCTTGTTTTTCGGGTAGTGAAGCTTTTAAATCTACAGCATGTATTTGATTGTCTTTATTTCTAATCCACGCTAAACACTGATCTTTAATATTTTCATATTCACTCCACTGTTGAATTTTATTTTCTAATGATTCGATTGTTTTGTTTATAAAAGATACCAAGCCTTCCCACTCTTGGTGGGAAGCATCAATTTGATTTCTTATATTGGTTTGTCCGTTGCTTATTGTACCAGGTAATACCTTTTCTCCAAGTGACCGTATTTTGTCAATTCTATTTTTTTCTTCAGGAAGATTTACTTGCAGTGATTTTAGTTTTTCACAGTTACTGCTAAGAGCTACTCTTTCTAAACTGACATCTCCCCATAATTGAGCAGTATTATGAGTAGCTTCCACCCATTCTTGCAAATCCATAACAGCTTGACTGTATTGTTGATGATTATTCACAATCGCTTCATATTGTTCTACAAAAGCTTTAGCACGAGCTAGAATACTGTCGTGTCTTTGTTTTAGCTGATTAATTTCCTTTGCAATATTTTTGTTAACATCGGGTAAACTTTGAGCAAGAATCTGTAAATCAGAAATGTCTTGTTGATGAGCGATAGAATCTTGTAAATAACTTCTATATATATTGAGTTGGTTGCGTTTTTCATCTAATGTAGCTTTGAGTTCAATATCCTTAGGTAGATTTTTCTCTGCAAGGGACAGCCACTCATTAACAGTTTTAAGATTTTCATCAAATGATGACCATTTGTTTAACTCCGAATCTAAATCACGTTCAGCTTTTGTAATATTATCATATAAATTGTCTACAGCCTGTTGAATATCTTGAAGTTGTTGTTCAATTAATTCTTTTCCTTCTGGTGAAGTTGAAGGATATAACTTCTCCCCTAATTCAAATGTGTTATTGATCAATAATGTAGCATTACGTCGTTGGGTAAGCAGATCGTTTAAGCTTTCACGTTTGGCATTTATTCCTTCCGGAGTATTAGAAGAATCTCTCTGACACTCATCAAATTTATGTTGAGCAGTTCGTATCCAATCCACAGATTGATTATACTTGTCTTGATAAGCGTTATGATCATTCACAGCTTGTTGGCATTTTTTAACTAATTCATTTGCAGTAGAATGTACAGATTGGAAACGTGATGTTATTTGTTGCAAATTCATCGTTATTCTAGTATCGTTACAATTTTCAATTAGATCACTAAATTCGTCGGTAAGCTTATCAACATCATTCTCTGTTTTCTTCAAATTAGCTAATATAGCCTGGAATGTGACAAAATGTAAGCATTTAAAAATTAATTTTAGATTAATAAATTACAAAACTAAATTAAATAAGTACGTTAAAACTACAATATCTACCATTAGTAAAATTAAGATTATTTCTTGTCACAATTATTTTTAAAATATTGTATCCCACAGCTCTTTCTCTCACTATTAGTAATTTTGTGATAAGTCTATTAACGTATAAAGAAAAGTTAGGATGAAGAAACTGATACTTATAATAGTATCGTTAGTTAGATATAACAATTTAAAATTTTATAAAGGTATGAAAATAAATCTACTAATATATTAGACTATATATACCCTACTGTGCTCATTATTAAATTTATATTCTTTTGATCTTACTTGGTCTAATGCTTCACCCAATTGAACAACAGTATTCAGATCATACTCATGAATATCAATTGCTTTACATAAATCCTGTTTAAAATACATATGTGAAAATTAATAACATAAAATTATATAGTTTTTCATTATTAAAATTATCGACTTACCTGATATTTATTGAGTTGGTCGACCTTTTCATCTAATGTTGCTTTTGGAGTGTATGTCTTTAGGCTCATTTCTGTGTCACTCAACCAGTGTTGAAGTCGATCATTAGCAGCATCAAATTCTATCCACTGTTGAATTTTCTCTTCTATTCCTCGTTTAACATCATGTACCGTAGCAGTGAATTTTTCTAAGTCCGCTCTTAGTAATCCTAATTCACGTGACATACCTTCTTTACCACGCGGTGAAAGCTTTGATGCTTTAGTATCAATAAGATCAGACAATATTTTTAACTTAGTATTTCCACTTGGAATGGCATCCAACAGTTCTTGAATTTTGGCTAATTTACTTTGTAAGGATACCTTATTACCCGTAAAATCTGAGAGTAAATGTAAACGGTCCCATAAATGTTTTTGATAATCTTGAAGAGACTTCTGCTGGTCGGTGAATTGTTGATAGACATCAAAGGCATTTTCATGTTTATCGATTATCTTTGAGAGTTTATTAGTGAGAACATTATATCTATCCCAAACTGATTGTATAATAGATGTCATTTTCTCACTTTCGTCTTTTCCTGAATTAATACTTGCTGCAACATTTTTTGCCTTTTCAGTGACGGTTTCAATAACTCTTTTGTGTGAATGTATTTCTTGTAAAAGAGTTTTATTTTTAAGTAATCTTGATTTAATTTCCTGAGCTGAATTAAGAACAACCTTTTCTTCACTTTCAACAACTTTTTCCTTCTCATCTAACCAAGACAAAGTTTGGTGTAAAATATCTTGATAGCTAGACCATTGTAAGGCTTGTGACTCGAACTCCTTTTGCTGTTGAAGAATACTATCATTAAGCTTATCCCATCTTTCCCTGAGCTCTCTTATTTCCGAACGAATGTTTTCTCTACCGTTAGCAGCAGTTTCTGGTAAGACTTTATCACCAGCAGTAGAAAGAATAGTTATTTTATGTTCTCCATTTTCTCTTTCTAATAAGAAAACTTGCAACTTATTGCCTTTACTTTCAATGCTTAATTTATCTTCTTTAATTATCATTTGCGATAACTGTTCTTCTAGTGGTTTTAACCATGCATCGAATTCATTTCTTAATTGAATATATTTTTTATGATCAGCGACTAGTTCCTGCCAATGGTTATTAATATCTTTAGATATTAAGTGAAGTTGTTGATATCGACTGCTTATTTGTATAACAAGGGGTTTTAGTCTTTCTACTCCACACAACAATATTAAACTATGTGATTCGTCCACAAACGCATCAATTTCTTTTTCTTTAGCATAAATATCATTTCGCAAGTTAGCATACCTCTGAAGTTGTTCTTCTTTCTCTGGTAAAGTTGAACATAATGTTTGATCCCGGCACTTTGTTTCCATATCTTTGAGCCATGCAGTAATAGATTCTATAGAAGAATCAAATTTATTCCAAATCTCAAGAGTATGTTTTAATTTCTTTTCGGATGTAATAATGTTATCAACTGCTTTAGTTAATTGTTCATGTAAGTTGTTTATTTCGGTTTTTATACTTGCATTACCAATTTCTGAAGTACTTTTACTGACGCTAGCAAATACATTTCTAATTTCATCTAGCTTTCTGGATCCAATTTTTTCAATGTCTTTTAAAGCCACAGCAGATTGAAGTTTCCTGACGATTTCAGGTTTCTCACCAATAGCATTTTCTATGTCAAGTAATTTTTCAGACTGTGAGCCTAGCCATTCTTTAAATAGCTGAAGAAGACGAACAAGATCTTCATGCCTTTTAACACAGTCTTCTAGGTTATCTTGGAGATTTTGGGACTTTGTTACGATATTCTGGAATAATTGCTTAATAGACTGTAAATATACGTTCAAAGATGCATCATGAGTTTGATCAACTAATTGCTGAGCTTTATCACAAACAGATTCAACAAGTTGCATATGTGACATAATTTCTTGGTGCAGAATTTTATGGTTTAATAATTGAGCTTTCTTTTCTTCTAAAGAAGTTTTGAGCTCGGTATGACGCTGCATTGCTTTTTCTACATCTTTAAGCCAGTTAGTTAATTGTTCTTGAGCCAAAGAAAAGTCTGAAAATTGAAGAAGGCACTGATCTAATTTATTGACAGTATCTTGGAAACTGTCGCCAAAGCTATCCCATAGTGTTCGTATCTTACGGATTTTCTGCCTAATTACTTCTCTGCCATCTGGACTTGTATGGGCGTAAAGTTTTTCACCTAAGCTAAGAAATTCTTCAAATGCTGAAGTTTTCTTATTTCTACTCTCATATAATTCCTTTGCCTTATTTTGTTTTTCTTGTAACACTTCATAATCACCTACAATTTCATTTAAATCTTGTAAATCGCCTAACATGCCCGTAAGCCATTTTTCCATATTTTCATAATCGTTTTCAAACGCTTTATGCTCAGATACAAACACTTCATATTTTGAAATTATTTCATTTACTAAGTTATTTAGAGTATGGTATCTAGTAGCTAGCTTAGATGTTTTTATCATTAAATCGGACTCTCCACTCACATTTTGTTTATCTGTTAAAGCTATAAACTCAGCATTTTTCGATGCAAGTTCATTTTGAATTTCTTTGACCTTTTGTAAATGTGCAACTTTAGCCTCCAAGTTACTTTTCAAACTTTGATCTCTAAGCTGATTTTCTTTAACTTTTAGCCATTCATCTAGTTCGTCTAAAGCTTTTTGACTTTTGTTCCACTGTTTAATTGTATCCTTTAGTTTTTTATCTTGTTCCTTACATTGCTTATTAAATTGGTCCCATGTTGTTTTTAATTGTTCAAACTCGCTTATAAGCACTGGATGTCCATTTGGATTTGTAGTTTCTAAAATTTTATGAAGTTGTGATTTTAATCCTTCTAAATCGCTGTCAATTTTTTGCGCTTTTGATACAATTTTTTCGATTGCAGCGATTCTGGAATCCACATCTTCTTTTTGTGAAACCACTGTATAACTTATTAAAGAATTGTCAGCAATAACATGATTTAATCGATCACGGATTTCTTCAAAGATTTGTACATATTTATCATGATCAATTACGTGAGACTCATATTGAGAAATCCGATTAGCAAGTTCTGATGATATGTTTTTGTAGCGATCGACGATATTTTTGAGACTTTGTTCAGCATCGTCATCTGGCATAAGTTTTAGCTTTTCAGTTAATTGTGACAGCATTGATTGATGGAGTTCTACCTCTTGATGTAATATTTTAGTAGTGTGAAGGTGGGCTTTTTTCTCAGGAAGAGTAGAGGACAATTTGAATTCTCCTATTTCCATTTCTTTGTCACTAATCCATTTTTGAACTTGATTGAAAGTATCATCAAATGAAGATCTTTTATTTATTGTAGTTTCTATGTCTTTTATTACGTTATTTAAAGAATCAACAGAATTTTCGAAATAATCTCTTAGTGCTCTTAGTTCATTTCTTATTTGTTCACGAGCATCTGGAGTTACGCCACTGAAAAGAGCTTCTCCAGATTCTATAGCGCTATTAAGTAGTTTTTGACCGACTTCTTTGTTTTCATTTAATTTCTTTACTTGTTCTAAATCTGCAGTAGAAGGTTTCGCATGCTTACTAAGTGCCGCAATGTCTGCAATTTTCGAATTAGCATCTTGAAGCCAATTTTTAAATTCTGCAATGGATTTGTCGTATTTACCTTTGTTGTTTTGTAGATCTTTTAGCCGATTTATTTGGTTATCCATAAATTTATTTATTGCCTGATATCTTGTTTCTAAATGGTTAATATATTGTGACACTCTTGAATCAGGATTGCGAGACAAAACTTTTTCTCCTACATTTGCTAGTTTATTCATTTCAATTTCATATTCTCTAATTTCTTGTCTTGTTTTTTCAATTTCAGATATCTTCCGCTCCATATCATCAATATCAAGAAGTGTAGCAGATTCTTGTCTTACTTGATTTTCTTTTTCCTTTAGCCATTCAGAAACATTTTCTAAAAGACTTTCGTAGTCCTGCCACGCTTCTAGATTTTCTTGTAATCGCTTTTTAATTTCATCATAATTAGAAGTTAAAACCTCTAAATTCTTTTGGGCTTTTTCAGTTTGTATTGCTGCTTCCTGTGCACTAGATGGTTCAGCTACAATTCGTAAAATTTCGTAAGCTTCTTTAAGATCTATTACTTTTTGTTTGCAATCAGATATTCCATTTTCGACATCTGCAAGAGCAGCATTTTTTACTTCTAAATTATATTTATCACTGTTGACGTCTGGCATGCACCATCTTGTTTTATCGTCTAATATTTTTAAGTTTCTATTAAGCATACTTAATTTATCAGTAAATAATTTTTGAAGGAATGTGAGTAAGGTCGTTTCAGTTTTATTAGCATGAACAAGCACGCTTTCAAACCGTTTTTGTAATGTACTCAGTTCTTTAGGTATTAAAGATTCATAAAAACCTGGATAGTTAGAGTTCATTTCAGATACATTTTGAGCAACATTATCTATTTCATCATTAAGATTCTGTAAATCAATTTTGCAGGATTGACATTTTTGTAGGCGATCTAATATTTTTGCATTATCTCCTGACATATCATCACATTTAATAATGTCGTCTCGAATTTTACTTATATTATCAGACAGTCGCTTAATCTGGTCTTTCAATTTATTTTCTCTAGATTCTAAAGAGGACACCGCGCTTTCTAAGTTATCAGCGAGCGATTGTAATGCTTCAAATTCATTATCTAGATAATCAATTATAGATGATACCTGACCCATTGGAATATTTTTATTTAAATTAGTTATTTGTTCGCATTTAGCTTTAATACTATTTTTTAAACCTAAATAAATAGGCAATTCTTCTTTATATTTCACAAGATGATTTTGGCCAAACCTGATTTCCAAATTATCACAAGCGTTTGCTAGATTCTGCCCTGTTTCACTCAACCATGTTACTACTTGGTTCTTGGTATCGTCAATTTGTCTCCATACTATTAGTTGAGATTCTAAGTCTTGAATTCTTTTAATAATCGCATCGTTTTCTTTTTCCCAGTGTGTTTGTGAATTTAAGAAAGCATTCTCCAAAGGAGTTGTATCGAAACCACCTAAAGTGGATGCTTGTTTTAGAATTGATTGTTTGATCACGTCCATTTGGTCTAAAAGTCCTTTAGATCTCTTCAAAAGTTCATAAGATTTTTTTGCTTTATCTAAGAACTGAGCAGTTTGTACATAATCGTTTGGTGCATCCTTACATTCTTTTTGCAATTGTTCAGCTCTACTCATTTCTCTGTCAAAAGCGATAGTAAAATTTTTTAGTTCTTGCAGTGTGGATGAAAGGAGAATGTATTTATTCTTGGTATCACGTACGGCATTTACTACTTGATCCCAATTATTATCGGCTGCAGTAAGAGCGTTCTGGATTGTACCCATATTAGGTTGATCTTCTCTCATCAAGTGGAGTCCTTCTTCTCGAAGCTCTTTTCTTACTGCTTGTTTTTCTTTTAATTCACTGTCAAGACTATCTAATTTTTCTGTCATTTCTTGTATAGTATTTTCGGTTAACGGTACTGGCTTTTGAGCCATTTCTCTTAATACAGATTGCACGTTATGTAATATTTCGTTTAAAGCTTTATTTTGTACATTGAATGTATCCCATCTGGCACCAACTTTTTGTACTAGGTCCCTCTTTGATGTAACTAGATTTAGTAAAGAATCCGCTTTTTGTTCAATTTCTTTTATTAAACTATTTGGTGGTATGATTCTCCCGGTATTTTGATCAGTGACTTTAATTTTCGACGGTCCGTCTAGTAACGCAACGCTACTTTTCCGTTCGGGGATTTTTGTTATAATATTTACTAATTCTTGACGGAGTGCTTCATAACTTTCAGGTGTTAATTTGGGACCTTCAATTTGATACTGAATGTGACTTAGTTGTTGCTTGTTATCTTCATACCAGTTTAATAAATCTGACCACTTTTGTAAAATACCTTTATTTTGTTGAATATTTGATTCAATAATCTGATAATGTTGAGCAATGTTAGAATATACGTCACTTAACGACCTACTCTCTTCTGGATGGGACGCTAAAGTTATATTTTTAACTTCATTATAAATATCAGTAAATTCAGGAGTTTTTGCTGCGTGTTCTTGAAGTAATACGTGCATGGATTGGAGTGTTGGCTCTACTTTATCAGCATTAATCTGATCGTAGCTTTCTGTCTTTCTTCGAAAATCCGTAATCCAATTGTCAAAATTATGAAGTTTTGTCAAGAATTCCTGCCTTACTATAATTTTGTCGGATAAATCATTTACTCTAGTTCTAACAGTTTCCGCAAGAGCATTAGTACGATCTTTTATATCAGCTACTTTATTTTTCAAAATTGTTGCTCCTTCGGGTTGAACACTATGACAAATATTATCACATATTTGAGATAGGCTAATTATTTTAGCTTGTTGCTGAGAAATTTCATTACCAAATGATTTAAGTTTGTTCAGTTCTCTATCTAATTTCTCTACTTGTGGCGTTTCAACATTCACGCTACGTGTGCTGAGTAATTTTTCACCATTTTCTATCCAAGTTTCTAATTTCTCAGCATCCCTCTCGAAGTTCTCCCAATTGTTTACAACTTTGTCCAGTTTGTTATTCCATTGATCTGCCAAGTCGTGTACTATTGCCCATCTTGAATGTATGGCATCAACTTCATCTGGAGCGCTCGTTTTCCCAGACAATTGATGACTCACGCTAGATAAAATCTGCAAATTCATAAGTTGCTTTTCACAATCGGTGACCAGGGCTCTCGATTGTTGTTG
Organism: Heliconius eleuchia; assembly: GCA_018230625.1. Taxonomy (NCBI): domain Eukaryota; kingdom Metazoa; phylum Arthropoda; class Insecta; order Lepidoptera; family Nymphalidae; genus Heliconius; species Heliconius eleuchia. Next base: position 12,358 of record DWAP01000467.1, read on the forward strand.
AAGTTCCTGAGCTTCAGTTAATGTTCCTGGTTTCGGAACATTCCCTAATTTGATTTCTGCTTCTTCTACCCAAGGTTTTATTTCAGAAACGCCTTTTTGATACTTCTGCCAACTGGCCAGGTCATGTTCTACAACTTTAGTTTGATGTTCAATTGAACGTTGTAGGTCTGCCATCATTTTTTCTAACAATGTTATTTCACCTTTGAGTTTATTTGCATCTTGACCACGATGCTCCAATGCCAGCTTAGTTCCTTGTTCTGCTACATTCCTAACAGTTTCTAATTTTTCAGCAATGACTTTTTGCAAAGATTGAGATTTCTCAACACGTTCTTCCGGTGTAATGTTTTCGGACCGAATTTGAGAAATTAATAATGGACTTTCTTTTTTAATCCATTCGCGAACATGTTCTAGTTTACTTTCAATTTTAACCCATTCATTATTGAACTTTTCTAGATTATGTACTTTAGATTGCACTTCGTCCTGAGCTCTTTCTAATTTATGCTCGATTATCTGAAGATCTTTTTCAATGACAGGTTTAGGTTTATGAGCAGTTAAAGTTTGTAATTCTGCGTAAGTTTGCTGAAGCTGGGGTAATTTTTCAACTTTTGCACGTTCCAAATCTGTATTGATAGCTTTAGTTTCTTGCAATTCTCTGCTGATGTTAGTGACGCCAAGCTCTAAGCCTGAATGAGCAACGTAATTTTCAATTTGATTGATATCACAAAGCAATTCTTCTTTTTGATATTCATAGTTAGACCAAACTTTTTGCGTGTCACGTAATTTGTGTAGCCGCTCTGTATTAGATTCGTAAGCTGTATTCCAGCCCGTTTCAAGATTTCGAACATCTTCTCTAACGAAGGCTGGGGCATTCGCATCTTTAATTAGTTCTTTACCCCTATGTAACATAGACATTACTGATGGTCGTTGTCTATCTAATTGCTGTACAGCTGCTTGCTGCTCTAAGACAAGCTGCTCAACGTGTTTTAGTGATTGCAAATCTGGTTCTTCCTTAGCTTTTTCCTTTGCAGTTTCAAGGATACATATAACTTCGTGTACCTCTCGTCTATACGTGTAGCATCTTGTATATGTTTCAGTTTTAATCATAGTAATTTCAATAGTAGGGATGAGATTCTTGTAACGTGCTATGAGGTTTTCCAATTTAATTTGTTCCTCTTGGGCTTCAGTATCAGAACAGTGGTTTGAGAGCATGTCTAATGTTTGCACTAACCATTTCATATCTTCACGTTTACGGTCGGCTTCACGGCAAATGTTCTAAAATAGAGTATAATGTATAATTTTCTAAGTAGAGTCTAGAATAGAGAAATTTAAACTTTAAAAAATAGACAATATAATATATATGTAATTTTTCGAGGCATTACATGTTGAGTGGCGAAACTAATCGTTTCTTACCTTGGTGCCAGAGCGAAAAAATGAAAACATTGAGAAATAATAATTAATTCGTACGAGTGGGAATCAAACCCACGACCGCCGCATTACAGTCACACCCCTGCGCCACGACGGCCTCTGGATTATACATATTATTGTCACTAAAATAAACTAAAATTGTTTCATTTAAAATGAGTAATAATCGTGAATCAAAAGAACTTATTATACATATATTACTTTCTATAACTAATAACACATATGATGTATGCAGTATAGTTACCATTAACTCCTTTAGCTGATCCAATGAGAGCATAAGGGATTAATAATTAATAAGCAAACATTTAAAAGACTAAGGGCCAACTTTACCGGTTACGAATAAAGTTACAGATAACTGTTTGTGTTTCACCATCAAACTCCGAATCAGTTGATCCGGTAGATAGTTATTATCAGCTACTTAATAGTTGACGGAAGGGCAACACCGCTAATAAGATTTTTTGCGTTTCGTTATTACTATGTAATTTGAAAACAATTATAAAAATTTAACAGTAGAGTACTGTTTATTTAAAAGGGTCCCTGTAAAAGTAATAAAATAATACTTGAAAATTAAAAAAAGATACATTCAGGTCCATATTAGCCACTTGAATGTCCTGATTAATACCTTAAATGACACTTTTTATGCTAGCTACCCGAAACCTGTGTAACCATAAATTGAAGTTCATCTGTTGTAGCGATCGGTGAATCCAGCCCTTAATAAAATTTATATCTAGTGGTAGAAATAATTAACTTATTAACAATATTAATAAAATTACCTGGAAAATAGTTTTTTCTCTTTCAAAAGCTTCAGCAGAATCAACTTCTCTTACAATACTGTCCATAGTTTTATCGACATGGTCCATCCATTTCTCCATTTCCCGAAACTTCTCTCTATAGGAATCCCATTTGGCTGGTATTCTTTGTAATTGTTGCCTAAAGTGTTCCACTCTATGAACTGTGGACTCCCATTGTTGTTCACACTTTTTGACTTCATCTTCTAAGCTTTTGTCGTTAGTTTGATTTGTGTAACTAACGGATATCTTTTTTAAGTTTTGTAGACATTGTTCAACTTGCATTATCTTGCCTTGGTTGCGGAAGTACTCTTCATTTCGGATAAGGATGCCATCAGCATCGTCACTTTGATTGTAAGCCTATGAGTAAATATTCATTTAAAGATTTTTATATATCTTCTACATAGTAAAATCAACTCATTATAAAAAAAATACATTTTTAATAAAAAAAATATACAGAATTGAATAGAATACTCTTTTTAATAAAATCGGTCATGTTTGAATCATATAGATTTAGAATAGTTATAAATAGAGAAAACCCTTAGCGAATATTATAATAGTTATCTAACCTGCTCTTCATAAACAATTTCCTTTTCGATATCTTTTATACAGTGGTGGAAGACGGTTTCATCCAGCCTAAATTCAAGTCGCATTAAATGAGGCGGAGCACGTTCTAATAATTCCTTCCAACGTCGCTGCAAATCTTCTACTGTTTGGACTACTTTGGGTCTGTCTTCTTCGTTTACTAACTGAAATTATATTTATGTTTAATAACATTTTATTTAAGAGAGTTTTACTAAAGACTTGTTACAAATTTGTATGTATTTTTAATTTTAAATGTATGAAAAGATTGAGAAAAGAAAACAAAATGTGACTTTGAACGTACTGGTTATGTATTCGATCCAAACTCGATAAAACATTTATTCAAATTTATATTTCCATTTCGTCGCTCTGGTGTCCAGGCAAAGCACGGCGTTGAGTTCCGCCACTCTACACATAATGCCACCAGAATTCGGCGGTAAGTAACGATTATCTTAACACTAGGTTTCCTCTGCCTACCATGCTGTGCGCGGAATACACCGTGAAGCTGATACTTAATTTATTTATTTGTAAAAAAATTAATTCATAATATTTTAAAATATTAGAGGCCAGTCGTCACGCAGGTGTGCGACTGTAAATACAACAGGTTGCGAAATAAAAAAACAGTACGGTCCCTGATTTTTTCTTTTCTTTTTTTACTGCTTTGTCACAAACATTATTCCAATCTTATATAGTGATAGCGCACTTTTTAATTTTAATAAATCGAATACAAAAATGAGAGATATTAAAAATAAAATATGGGACGGGAATATAAAAGGTAGATACGGTAAGGCAGCAGTAGTTTGGAATACGTATAAAAATTGTAATGCAGCGGATTCGAACTCGTGTCTTTTTTGGTATCTTTGAAGTGCTTCGAAGCTAACCACTGTACCATTTATTTTTACGGCGATACATTAAAATTCTTATACGCTGGTTATAACTTTTTTTTTGTAACCTAGAGTCACGGGTACAAATCCCGCTACGTTAAAAATTTAATACAAAATTATACTTTAAATGATATTATAATAATATAACTATTTTAATATAAATCCCACCTCAATAAGTTCCCGTCCAGATCGAACCAGTTCAGACACAGCTCTCTCATCTGCTCCTTGGAAGAATCTCTTATGGAAGTCAACAGCTTGTTGGTTATCAACACGATTATCAGCTAACAATGCTTCAGCTCGTGATGCCCAGTCTTCTACTGAGCGCTTTTTGGTTTCAAATTCATCCCAAGCGCGAACTAAACGCTGCAGTTCAGCTTCTTTTTTGGTAGCTTCTGATGATACTTGGGCAAATCTATTGAAAATTAATTATTTTTAAAATATACATATGATTATTGAAAACGTTTCTATTATGTTTATTAGCTGCACTCTTTTCCCCGCATAGCAAGTAGCCCTCTGGCTACATGCTGTGTGGTAAAATTAATGACTACGTTTTGTATTACCAAAGCGAAGAAGTAAATAAATATTTAAACAATTTCTCAGTTACAATTTCAACCTGAACGATGGTAATAAAGCCGTAAGATAAAAGTACAAAAATTATACATATTTTAGACATACAATAATTTAAGCTTTACCTCTCATTAAGTTCACGCATGAGCCGCAGTTGATCGGCAACGTCAGCGCTGCGGTCGGTGTCGGCGGCGCGGACGATGTTCTCGAACACTTTGTTTTTACTCTCAAGCATTGACCGGTAATACGTTGTACGCGAGAAGAAACTGCGGTGCGACTCGTAGCGGGATTCTATCACCTCACTAGTAATATAAATAGTTTTCAAATTATGTTTATTTTATTTTAATATAACGAAGTAGGGCAATATTATTATTTATAAGCCTTCATTATATGCCTGCCTAATTATTGGATAGTGAAAATAAATTTTAAAAATTAACAAACGAAATAATTGGAATGAAATTTTAACCCGTATACCGTCTCATTCACTAAGGCGAGCCTCAACTGTGCCACGGTAACGTGTAATTTTGTTTTTTTATTTAATTATCATGAAGCTATGTAAAATTTAAGTAAGGACAGGCTTACCGAGAAGTACCAGAAGGACGTAAAGCTTCATCAGCAGCCTGCAACCATCGAGCAAGTTCCTGCTGACCACTCTCAAGAGAAGCATGTTGTGCCAGTAGTTGCCTATATTGATGCAGTTTGACTGGAACTGACGCTCGAACGCGAACTAACGCCTCCTTTTGCTGTTTTAGTTTGGACATGTTGGACTCTACCTCGTCTCGTGGCAAAGAAGCAATTGCATTTTGGAACGTCCTAAAAAAATGTTTTTGTGATTTTGTTTTTCTATTTATCTATTTATTTATGTAACCAGCTTCACGCTGTATAGCAGTGTAGGCAGAGGGAACCTCGTGTTAAGACATTCCGTTCCCCATTTTCAAGTTCTGGAGCATTGCGCGTTGAGCAGCGGAATTCAACGCCGCGCTTTGCTTCCAGAGCGAAGTAATTAAAATATAAATGTAAATAAATATTTAATTTACTCGAGTGGGATCGAACCCCCAACCAGTCGATTTTACAGTCACACTTTGTGCCTCTACGTAGCGTAGCGACTGGCATTTATTTATTTTCAAGAGAACCGAGTAATACAATAAATTATTAAATATAAAAAAATATTCAAAATCTGTTTAAGCATTTAAACGTTTCCACAGATTAATATGATATCACAGAAATCGTCAACCCTAACATTTAAGCAAGACAGTTCTTTAAAATATTAATGTTATGACATTTTTGAATACAAATAAACAAATCTATATTGATCATTTAAAATTAAACGGAACAATCTAGGTTTTAAGTTATTTATATATATAATATATTTTTCTATAAAATACACAATAAATCATTATCTCATTACCTGCTAATAGATTTGAACAGTTCTTCATTTTGTTCTATCTCTGAATTTAATTGCAAGAGTTGATCGATATAAGTTTGTATACTCTCAGTTGTTCCTTTTGGTTGGGTGGAAAGAAGATTCTCAGCGGACAAAAGCCAGGAGTCTAAATTTTGTATTCCTTGATTGAGTTCTCTTCTATGGCGTAATGCGTCTCCTCCTCGTACATAACTGAAAAATAAAATACAATTTAAATATTGAAATTTTGCGTAAGTCACTTATATTTTGTCGTTTTATACTAATCAAAATATATTTCATGAAGTTAAAATTTATAGTTAGATACAAAAATTGGAAAATTGGAAAATAAATACCTTAAAGATTATACTACCGATATTACAAGTAAGGTAAGCTATAAAACTTACCACTCGGCTTCTTCCCAAATACGTTCCCATCGCTCAGTGATTTCGACATATTTTCTTTTAATCTCCGTCGTTATTTCTTCTGAGCATGTTGCCGCCAAAAATCCAGCAGCATCGCCCAATAGCTGGTGCTTCTCTTTCCAAACTGTCAAATCTTGGAAAAATTCTAATCTTTCATCTTCGGACACCCTCAACATATGCTGGGCTTTATCCAACCAAGAAGTGAACTGATCTGTTAGATTCGTCCACCTCTCCCAATGTGCTATAACTTCTTCTAAAACACTTTTAGCGCATCTCACATCTGAAGCAACACGTCTCCAATTTTCCGACACATCTCTCAAAAATGTGTCAATTTCTCTCGCTTCAGTTCTGTCAACTTCACAAACTTTCTTGTATTCTTCCGCGACTTGTTTTATGTCAATATAAGCTCTATCAAATTCTTGGAAAATTTTATTTTTTGTAACAAAATTATCATAATCTTCTAATAAGGCACGAGCGTGATCAATTCTTCCGTACTTGCCTGTCCAAGCGGCCAATTTTGCTTTGGTAAGCTCAGTGAAGGCTACAATACAACATTTATGTTCAAGATATTTTAATCTTGCTTTTCTCTGTGGAGCGGCATGCTCTACTGTTTGAAGACGTTCTTTCATGTATTGAAGCCTTTCAGCTGGTATTTTGGATGCATCTGAAGAATGTAAAGCCGCGTCAAACCGGTCAATGATCTCTGGCAAATCGGCGAAAAAGGAAGTATGCTCTTCTAGCTTTTCACTTATTATGGAGGCTGTTCTATCATCGAGGCTGGTAGGTATTTCGTCGAAATAAAGTAAGTATTCAGCTCGGGCTAACCATTCACCAACTGTTCTAAAGTCTCCAGGTAATTCAGAATCCAAAAGCCACAGCCATTTCCTGTGCAACCTTTCAAGTTCTATCCACAGAACTACCAACTCTCTCCAAGATTTCGGTGCAATGGCGACTAAACTTTGTGTGTACATGAGCTTTTCTAACTTTTGATATACAGGTTGTCGGGCTAAGCGTTCGTTTTCGGCGAGGATATAATCCTCGTAGTGTCGAGAGAGTGTCCTGGAGTCATACTGCCTTTGAATGGTTGACACTCGCTCAGAGAGCCAATTTCTTAACATTTCATATTCTTCTTGAACGGCTGCTACTGCATCTGGTCCTGTTGTCTATAAAAGTAAATAAAAAAATATTTTTAATTTTATAATCTAGGCTGTATCCACGCTGAAATAAATTCAAACATTTTTTTAAATATCTAAAATTATGCAGATACATTATCACTGTATTAAATTACTTGTTTTGCTTCAGATAAGGACTTACTTTAAAGAGGTTCTTAAAATTAAATAGAAAAAATTGTTTAACATTATTACAGTTCTAATTGTTGTTTATTACCTTAGGTTCAGGATATTTGTGCAAGAATTGCGCTACGTAAGTCATAATTGATCTTTCATCTGGCTTGTCTACATCCACGTCTTCAGCATCTAGAAGCTTAGCAATGCCAAGTTCTGTTTCTGCCACATCAAAGGCATGCTCCAATCGCTGCCTGTTCGTTTTTCTTTTCATTTCAGCTAAATTAATCAAATTTGCTTTGATGGCATCAATAATGGCCAAGAAAGCGATACCGTCGCGCCAAGATGGTCCAAAATCTGTTACTTGGATGTTTGCTTCTCTGAAAATTAGATATATAAAATGAAAATACGAAATACGAATAATTTTTTACGTTTAAGTTGGATTGACTACAGCCCACACAATATTTTGATAACCGAATACTTAAAATATTATTTCCATTTTTGTTTCCTACTTTCCACTTTGGCTTCAAGATAATGAGACGAATATAAATTTTCGAGAAGAGGATAATTGTAGGTCTTAGTAATTATCAAAGTGATACTAAATTTGATAAGTGTTTTACATTTAACCGTATATATAATACATAGATTTATTCAGATTTAGTGCTTACATTTTCGATGATTATATACCTTTGTGAGGGAGTTTGACGCCGCGTTTTGTTCTTCGCGCTTGTATCTTACAAACGGCTTATAGTAACTAAAGTGTGAAATAACCTATCTCATCTTCTCCTACATTAAACCTTAAGAATTTATGTGTCTCTTTCACTCTTTTCACTGTCGCTTTGTTGTTTCATCGACTTTCAAATCGCAATGATTCTAAAGAAGTTTTTACTTCAAAGATAAATAAATTACTTTCCAGAGCGGAGATTGAACCCAATACTGTCGTATTAAGTCGTACACTATCGGAATGTGCCATAACGTCCTCGGTTATATTTATAATTTCATTCATTTGTCGTTTTTATTTTAAAAATTTGCTATTGTGCTATTTTTATTTTATCTTAATAAGTCAACATTAAAGGCTGCCGAAGAATGCAAATCATAGGATTCTAATAGATAGCTTGCTCTATAAGTCTAATACTTCTATAAGTATTTACTCCTTCAAAGACCGGTTCAGTTATTGAATCGTTAGATGTAGAAAGCAAAAACAGTCACAAAGTATTAAAGATTAATTTAAATATCATTCAAAAGTAAAAAAAATGTTACACATTAATTTAAGTAAGTAAATTGATTACCTCATTTATAAAGCTAAGAAAATGTTGAATACAAAGTAATATTTATTTTCACAATAATATTTATCTTAAGTGTCTTTTGATATCATTATTTGAATACTTAGGTAGAAAATTATGTAGGATACATTTTTTTGTATATGTAGAGATAAACTAATGTCATAATCCTTCGTGCCCCACGACTGTCCAATTTTTGACACAACGCGTGTTGCATATAATATTGCTATACAGGTGGAAGTGTCAGCACTCCTTTTACGGGAACAGCATATAGGGTAAAATATTTTAAACTCATAC
>DWAP01000468.1:0-21278 GCA_018230625.1 Heliconius eleuchia
CAACCAGTCGGTTTTACAGTCACACTTCGTGCCGCTGCGCCACGACTGGCCTTAAAAAATATATACATAATAATATTTTAATAATTTAATTATACTTTTTATTCTTATCATTACCCTCAATAAAAGAAACAATAAAATAGACTTTTTCACATTAAAAAAAAACAAAACGTTGCTATTTTAAAAACAGTAAAAAGGTCTCACTATGAACATTTTTTTTAAAACTACCCACAAATAATACTTAATATCTAGTCTAATAAAAAAACTTATTACATTAAAAATACACGTAAAACCAAGTGACAAATATTATTTATCATTATATAAAATTTGAATCGATCGTAAAGTACTTCCATAACCCATAAAGAAAACAGTAAAACCTAAGATTAGGTTAATTACTTAGTCCATTCAATGAATTTATAATTTTGCAAAAACCCATCCGCTTACTTTCTAGAGTAAACGTCGCTTTACCTGTATAGTATAACCCCCTATGACATTTCCAGCCCTTTGTATTTGTTGGAAACAGTATGAATATTAATATATATATATATATAGAAAACAACTAAAAACTAACCAAACATGGCATCTAGTCGTAATTAGTAGTATTTAATATTACTGATCGTAAAAAAAATTGGTCAAGATGAGTTTTTTAGTTGATACTAACAATGTTATTTTTAACGGGATTAAGAGTGAGCGCCAAAGAGATAGATTTTGTTTATTTTCACGCTGTATTCCTGATGTTGTAGGATAACTAGCGGGAGCCTATTAGGACACTTGGTTTGTCACTTTTCCGCTTAATTCTCAAGATATTGCGTTTTAAGGGGCGAAATTCAACGCCGCGCTTTGTCTTATAACCAGAGAGTGGAAACGAAAACAATAAAATTTGATGATGTTAAGTTCCACCCTTCACAAAATGTTCGAAATTCGTGGATTCGGATTTTAGGAGTTTAGGTTTGAACGAAATGCCTTAACGTTAGGTTGAAACCTAGTTCTCTTCACTCTCCACGTTCCGCCGAATTCTCGAGAGCTTGTTGAGTGACGAAATTTAACGCCGAGTTTTCTTAACTTTGCCATCTTGAAACAAGCCAGTCGCCAGTCCGGTCAAATTTACATTATTCAGACCAAACCGGAAATACAGGTGGAGTTTAACCCTACAGTGACCACGATCACTCATAACAACAGAGTGTCTTGACATTCTGTTTCTATGCGAAAATGTTCTAGATTTTACTTAAATAAAATACCTATTAGTTCTTTTAGTACGTCTTCTACACATAGCTAAGTCACCCGTAACGACGGGGTCGTGGGAAAGGAACCTACCTACGATAAATAATTGAAACTTATAAAATTGTATCAAATATTCATTGAGTTAACGCATCATTGGTTAGAATTTGACGTGTTTTGTATGTAAATAAATGTCTTTAGTTAATTTTGTTGTCAGATGGGAAAAAATTCTCGGTTCCGTAATTTATTCCTACATTAGGTTTTGGAATTAGTCGAATCATTCTTAAAGGTTAAAGCGCTATTGTCTATGAGCACTGTATTGTTACTCTTTTTTTTTAATTAAGCTAAGATTTTTTGTCTTAACACTAGATTACCAGGTTCACTCTACATCACTATGTGAGGGATACAGCGTGAAACGTTTTATGTCTGACAGTAACCAACGACGGTTATGGGTTGCATTGCCTCAACTAATGAATTATTTTCATTTCGGTAACAAAATAAAGTCCGGTGTTGTGTCCCGCCATTCAATATGCAATTTCATTTAAATTCCCTGTGATATACAGGACATAGCGGAAAGCTATTTTTCATATATTGTTTTTATATTTGGTTTTTCTGTATTTCTATCAATTTTAATTCCTTGTTATAATCATTGCAACTTACAGTGTAAAAGATAAATGTTTTCAATAAGAAAAATGTATTAGTTTGACAACGGTATTTAGTCAAATAAATAACTATTTAATGGATATCTAAGTTTGGCTAGAGGCTTGGATAGTAAAGGCGATTACCAATGTGTACTTTTTCTGTGCCTCTTAACCAAATACATAGTATTAAGGCCTGAAGTACCGTACTGAGCTCCTCACCCTACAACACTGAATCTATGAAATCCATTAAATGCTGATAACACCTCACTCTGCATCACGCTTATGTCAGAATAAGCAGAGGGAATTTAGTATTAAGACACATTTTCCATTCTCCGCCCAATTTTTAAACATTTGTCATATAACCAGAGTCAGGAAAAGAAATTAATTCTCTCCTCCAAGTAGAAATCACAATGAATAAGTTTATGAGATAGAAACCAAAAACAGACAGACAAATTTACAAATCAACACGACACTCGTACAGCATTAATTAGAAGATACTATAAAACATATGTTTTTTTTTATTCTTATCAATCAGTTCGCGTGCTGGCTTTATGATCGAAAATCGTGAATTGGTCATGGTATCTATTGCTACATATGGTAATGGACGCGGCGTATTTGAAGTATCCGTTGGATTTTTATAATAGTTTATAAAAATACATTTTTTAACGGCCTTGCCTTGCCTTAACTTGGGTTAACTCGTTTTTGATATTTGTTAAAATGTCTTCTAATTTTTTAGTTGCTTTCTGGTATTATTTTTAACCTATTTCTTTTGGATTTCTGACAAATACTCCATTTGAATGGATATTTTGAATTTATTATATATAGTAATACAATGTAGAGTACACTAGTCTTTCAAGTGGAAGAAAGAACCTCGCACTGGTAACAAGACAGAGCCCGGCGTTAAGCTCGTTACTCAACGAGCAATACTTGGAAAAGTCTTCGGAAATGTGAGTGTCTTAATAGTAGGTTCCCTGTGCCTTTCCTGCTATATAGCATGAAAGTAACACGATAATAATGGCACACTTGAGATCAAAGTCTCACATGATATTTATATTTATCTAGAAAGGATTAGCTAGTTTGATTTACTGCTCTGGTAGAGAATGTTATGTTTTACTATTAATTAATTGTCTCGAATTTAGAAGAAGAGTGGAGAAGGGAGTAGCTTAACTAGTGTTGAGGTTTTGTCTGCCTATTCTACTTTATGTAGGATAAAGTTTGAAATTTATATAAAAATAAATAGATACATATGTCTCTCTTCACCCTATATCTCGCCACAGCATGGTAAGCAGAGGGAACTTGAGAACCTATTGTTAAGATATTCCGTTCTCATAAAGACACTTTTGTTCCCCACTTTCCGCCGAATTCTGGAAGCATTGTGTGTTTAGTGGCGGAACTCAACTCCGCGCTTTGTCTTGTTAGTAGAGCGAAGAAAATCAACCCGTCATGTGTCCCTGTCATCACCCACTTGTGTCCCTGTCATCACCCACTTTTGTCCCTGTGCTTAATATAATGCTGTGCTGTGTATAATGTGAAAATCAAATAAAACTAAATATATTTCTCTATAGACTTATTTTGAGATTTACAATCAAGTATCTAAAAATGACTATGTGATAAAGAACGAAGTGATATAACACTAAATTTGATCCCTCACCAACAATGAAGTACGTATAAAACGTTTTAAATGTCTACTGCAATTTGTAATCCAATCTCTTTAGTAAAAATACTTAATTATATTATGTCTGTTTATATTAACGGCTAGCTAGTTAAATTGTCCTCATATAAATCTAAATGTCAAGCTATTTGTCACTATTAAAACGCTAAGAATTTTACTTTGAAATGAATAAAATATATTGGCTAAACGATGTCTATTTATTTTGTACTCTCTAATTGAGAATGACGTTTTTACTTCTTTTTAGTAAATTTAATAGACAGATTAAAAATCTAATAATATATTTGTAATAATTAAAAAGAAGTTGGGTTGACTTATTCCTTCTATTCAATAGAACGCGGTAGCTCATTTACAACTACGACTAAGAAATAATAATTTCTCACAATTAACTTAAAATAACTAGATGAAACCTATAATTTAACAAATACTAAACTTATAATTACAATTGGCTGTACAGTCGCGTGTCGCGGCCATTTTGAGTTAGCTGTTATTGACAGTGACAGTTACGGCGTAATGGCCGCCACTTGTTGCGCGGGAAATGTCATAACAGTGTCTTCACTTTAGATATTATGAGGATATATAGCGACGGTGTGTCTAATAAGCGAACGATTATGTTATTATAGAAATGTTAGTTTATTTAGACATTATTATGTTTAGGATTTAATTTTAGTTTTTCAATTCAGTTTTTTTTTTGAAGATAAAGGTAAATTAGAGGTCGGAACTCTCTTTCTCTCTTCTTTTTCCTCTACCTGCTATATTGTTGCGTCACACTTATAAGTAAAGCGTATTTTAGTAAATAGTGACAAGTACTAGATGATTGATTCTAACAACTTACTTCTTTTGCATTTTAAAAAAACGCCTTAAAGTATTAATTTTTGCACTAAATTAAAAATGAAACCGCAACTATCACGGTTGTTCAAGCATTTATTAAGCTTTCAATAGCCTTAATTACATGGATAAAGGTAAGAAACGCCAAAATCATTGTTTACTAAGTGAAATATTACCACAACTTACCGTCACCCGAGTGAATAAGTGAAAATATTTCATTTACCCGACTGGAAATCGAACTCACAACCATGGCGTTAACAGTCAGACGCCAAGCCACTGCGCCACGACGGCCTCAATACAAGAAAAACTTAATTCCATCCAATATATTATTATTGTTAGACAATTTCTACCGATATGATTAATGTATTACAATCCTACTGTTGACTGATAAAGATGGATCTTTATTCATTTGCTATTACTTACAGTATAATTTAACTTTATGTTCATTTTTTTTATTATTCCCGCATGATAGGCAGAGGGATTGCTGGTTGATATATACAGTTCTCTACTTTTCACCCAATTACTAGGCAATGCGTGTTGAGTAGCGGAACTCAACGCCGTGTTTTCTTGCCAAAGTAGGAACATGAAGTTAATTTAAATATATTTCTGTTCTATTTCCATTGCGTTGATAGTAATACTTTGAAAGGAAACGCTTCGTGGCGCAGTCATTGTGAACGCGACGGTTGTGTGTTCGATCTCACTGGGGGGAATAAAATATTTTATTATTTTTATTTCCTCGCTCTGATAACTCAACGCTGCACACAGTGCAGTTTTGCTACTCAACACTCAACGAGACGAGAATTCGGCGGAAAATAGGGAACGGAAGTGTCTTAATGTAAACGGAGTATCTCTACAATAGGTTCCCTTGTTCTCTCTACCTTACTATGTGCGGGATACAGCTAAAAACTTGGAAACTTGATATTAAGGTAGGAAACTAAGGAAACGAAATTCCTATGGAAATAGGCACGAGGAAAAGTGCACGCAAAACGTGCGACGTCAAATTAGGTACTTTTAGTATCCAATGCTCGATTTTCATAAAAGAAAAATGAAGAACAGAGTGTCTTTTACTTACTATTAACATTATATTTTTTTTACTGCATGTGAAAAAATCGATAGTATAAAGAAAATAAAAAAAGCAACATCAAAATAAACGTCTAAATTAAAGTGGGCGTGTCTGATACAACAAAAACTTTTGACAATTATTACGATTGATGACATTTCGCTTAATTTATCATGTTTCTTGTTTTATCTGTTGAGTATATCTTTTGGTTATTTAAAAAAATAACTAATTAACATCTCGTGGGGTGATAAAATGTGTTGATTAGAGATGGTTGTGGATTCGAATTGAGTTTGGGGCAAATATTGTATATATAAACTTAAGACCGCGAAGTGTCATGTTTGACTGTAAACGCGAGGGTTGTGAATTCGATTCCCAGTAGTGGGGTAGTGGGAATTAATTATTTTCATACCAAATTGGGCGACTAGTGAACCTGTCTTAACATAGGGTCACTCTGAGTCTGCTTACGCAGGATACAAGGTGAACTAAAAAAAAGAGATTAATCTCTCCATTTCACCCTTTCTCATAATAAATAATTAACTAAAATTCGAATAAATTATGTAACTTTATATTTTGAAAATTTATACGAACTCGAGTGAAGATATAATTTAAAGTATTATCTGATAATATCATTTTATCGTGTGCAGCTGCACGAAAGTTATTGACTATCACTTTAAGTCCATAATTTTAATTTTTATATTACGCAAAAAACTTTTTTACTTTTGAATTAATGTGAGAATTTTATTAAGAAACTGTCATGGCGTAATTGAAAACTGTTACATTGTACATGCAATGGTTCTGAGTTCAATCTCATATAGCTAAATAGGCAGAAAGAACCTAATATATTTTTACCTAGAAGACAAAAACATAAACTTTAACTCTAAATAATTTCAAAACATTGTGGGTTGAGTTGTGAAAATATTGCAATTTAGTAAGAAGAATACCTAGATGTGTTTATTATAGTAATGAGTAGGATGTATACCTACATTTTTTTATTCTTCCTAAAATAGTTAGTTTCACTTAAAGTCAATTCGGGGGATAATGTCAACACACTTCGCCAATTTTAGAGAAATTTCGTGTTAAACGCAGGATATAAACGCCGCACTTCGTCTGAAAATAAAATAATTCATTCCCCCCGAGTAGACGTCGAACGTACAACCATTGCGTTAACAGTAAATTGTTAGTATTAGATATAAGTAAAATTTACACTTTCGATTCACTTTAATACAAATAATTTCTAATCTCGATAGGATTTTAGATAAGCGACGACGTATCCGATGTAGGATTTCACTTTAATAAGAGTCTAACGGATGTTTTGTATGCAAAAGGAAAATATTTTATCTTTGATTACTGATTTTGTGAATGAACACGATAGTTCTGGATACAAATCTATTTATAGGATATTTTTTTTATATATACTTTAGAAATCTATAGGTTTTTTAGGACAAGTGAAAGCAGAATGGAGTGCACGTTTTTTTTTCGCTTAGCTGGTTAAGTAGAGGAACCTAATGTTAAGTTTTCCAGACTTTTGGTACCGTTACACAACGTGGCACCATTTTGTTAATAGCGCATAAAAAGGCAAATAATTGATTTCACCGAGTGGAAATTGAAACCAATTGTCATATGTACAGTCAGACGCTGTTGCAACAAGTCATCTAGGTATCACTTGTGCGGCGTTGAGTTGCGCTTAAACAATGCTTCCAAAATTCGACGGAAATTGGAGAACAGAAATATCTTATGGGAACAGAGTGCTTACCCTGCTATGTGCAAGATACATCGCGAAGCCAAAATCTAAACCATTCCTAACAGAAATATAATATAATTAATTTGAACCTAAATACGCAACTACTATAGACGAGTTATATACTGCACATCGCGTGAGATAACCATCGAGTATCTAGTACACAAAAACACATATTCTTTACTCATTACGTTTTATGATTGCACACCGAAAAAAAACTAAAATATCGCTCTAATACAGTTGTATAAAATGCGATATTGTCGAATTTTTTTGTTAAGCACATTGGAACTGCAACTGTAATGGGTTCGATTTTAATTCGAAAATGATTATTTGTGGAGAACAAAATACAGAGGAAATTTAACGTTAAAACGCTAGTTCAATTCGCTACTTTATCTTATAATTGGAGACATTTTATATTAATTGAGGAACGTAACGCTGCGCTCTGCTTTCTCAAAACGGAAAACATTATACTTACATTTTTCAGCATCTTCATTCATTCATCAAATAATACAACCTTAATATACTTTTCAAATAAATATTAAAAAATATATATGAACGTCTCAATATTTTACTTGAAATTGGAAACATGAACTGCTGTTATTTTTTTTTTTCAAATATTTGTAGGTCAGAAGAGAAAGCATAGAAAATAAACATATTTATAAATTTTACGGTACGAAAACCGATTTTTAACTTTAACGAGCAATTAATCGCATTTCACAAGTTTTGACATATCGACACTGGCCGTAACGAAATTTTTCTAAATTCTTAAAAATCTTTTATAGACATTAATGTAAGGAAGAACATTTTATTACGTGTGTCTTTTTAATGAATGTCATAGCGGTTCTTTTATAAATTTATCACCTATTAAACATAGGTACATAGACAGTATATAAATAAAAACATATATTATACAAATATAATTAAACCTCCACATTAGGCCGCCAAATTGAAAACGCAAGTCCACATTAAAAAAATAAATAAATAAAAATGGCGGCGGCTGTTATGACAAACGTCAATACGTCAACATGGCGTCTAATTGTAGAGGAAATAATTGCGCCGCGCACTTATTGTTGCGATTGAGATGTCTTACTTTAATGAAAATGTAATCGCCGCATTTAATTAGGTATATGTGAATATTAATTATTTACTCGAAACTAATAATATAATTTTTGACGTTTAATACTTGTTTATTTCATTTATCAGCTTCACGCTTTATACCACGCTGTTTTGGTAAGACTATATCACGCATATAGTAGGATAGAGAAAAGAAACGTTGTGTTATGCCATTCCGTTACTCAATTGCTGCCTAATTTTTTGAGATATTATGGGTTTATTAGCGGAACTCAACGCGGCGCTTCGTGCTGAAGCGGGGAAATGAAAATATTTAACTCATTTCTATAGCTTTTACAGGTACCACGATAGCCTGTAGAATATAGAAAATAAATACTGTACTGTGAAGGTAGCGTTTCAGGGAGACCAGCTCAACGCGGTAGCAGTGACTTGTGACCTAATTGTGTGACCTAAGTGTGAGGCTTAAAAGACCTTATCAAAACAAATGTCTTTTAAACGACAAGAACTCAAGTTCCGACTAAATTACACAATATTCTCTTTGCATATCCAAAATAATACAAAACCTGGTTTAACATTAAAAAAAAGGAAAACCAGAAAATCAATCAAATTAAAAATTTTAATTATATGTTAATACAAACATTTTTAATGTAAATTTGTCAAAAGCGGTAAAGAAAACCTTTCCTTTTAGACTTCCAACGAAACATGTTCGTTTCTTATAAAGACGTTAAACATTTTCTTTTTAGCCGATAGCCTTTATTAGGTAGTTGTGCATATAATTGATTATTTAACTAATAAATACACGCATATAAATAACTTTACTTGAAGTTCACTAAGACGGGAATAGTAACGTATTTTGGTAATAAAATCAAATTTATTCATTAGTGCTTGAGAAAATTTTCATCGGATGTGTAGTTTTTGTATGTAATTAGAGTTTTCTCGTTTAAAACATTTTTTTTCCAGTTTTGTTCTGTTTTCGCAGTAGCAGGGTAGACAGACACTCCGCTTCCTAGTGTAAGACACTCCCCTCCCCTAATTCTGTGCCTTGTTTGTCAGTGACTCTACTGAATAAAAATTTTGATTTGAATTACTCGATACATGGAATGTACTCTCTTCTTTTTAACTTGTTATACATTTTTTTAAATATCGATTTTCATACTTTACTTTAAAAAGAATGTAAGTAAGAAAGTAAGATAACTGTATATGTTTTTATCTTTATTTATTCGCGTTTTCTTTTATCAAGTCTAATATGTTTTGTCGTTGGTTCGAATGCTACTCGATGAGGTAACACGCGGCGTAACCTTCTTTCACTCGTCTCGAGAATTCGGCAGAAAGCAGGGAACAAGAACACTAGATTCCCAGGTTCCCTCTGCCTACCACGCTATATGTGCTGAATACAGTTTAAAGCTAAAAAAAACAGATACAACTTTTTTGTTATTATATAACAATTTGATATACAATTAGATATAGAACATATAACATCTAAAACTTGAAATGATTTGTGCCAATTCTACTATCATGAAAAACACACTATTTTTACTAATACCTATGCTATTTCATGAAAAGACAATATGGTTTAAAAATACAATATTAACCGTGTCTTAATACTGTTTTCATAACTGTTAATAAAATTTAGAGAAAATTATTAATTATCCTAGGTAAAAGGTACAGTGAGATGGAACGTTTTAAAATATTTAACCAAATTGATTTCCATTACTTTTGGTAAGATAAAACACAGCGTTGGATTCCGCTAATTTTTGGTGAAAATGTAAACAAAGCAGTGTTTTAACACTAAATTCCCTAGGCCTACCTCCCTAAATACTGCATGTAGATAAAAATATCTCATTTTTACAACAAATAAAGAAGGACATCCATATATATTTATTATTAGTGCACTAAACTCAATTATTCTATAGGCTTCCATAAATAAACTGGTACACTCAGCCCATTACAAAGTGACTAAACGTCGATCCTATTGAAATTTGCCATTTTGGATATACCTTTATTTGGTAAGAACGTCTTTTGTTGAAACATGATTCAACAATTCAAGTATTTTGTTTATAAAGAAATATTATTTTTTTCCCGCTCTATCCAGTATATTAGGGTAGACAAGGAGAATGTCTAGTCACTTTATTTTTACGGGTGTGATGCAACTTAACGCCGCGCTTTGTCTTTCATTTAATTACCCAAAAACAGAAACGAACTTACAACTATCATGCTTACAGATAGATGCTGTCCATCTTAAACTATGGCTTAAGTAGTACATTTATTGAACGGGTTGTTAGAGTAAATTTCATGAAAATGTTAATGCTATATATTTCAAACTAATTGTCTTAACCAGTTTGTAATAACTTTAACAGAAACGGAAAATGTAGAATGTTGAGTAGATAAATTTTCTTTACAAAGATTATCAATAAATGTGAAAAATGAAGATAAAAGAAGTGATTGGTTTCTAGCTGTATCCTGCAAAGGTAACAGATTAAGCGAATTAAACCTAGCATCAATATTTTTTATTTTCGAGAATTTCAAGAGTGGCGGAACTCTACGCTGCATTTTGTAAATTTATATTTTTAAACGGCCGGCGTTTTGATACGTTTATTAGGGATCAGTCAACAATTTAAGGCTCACATATTGTGATATTGTGTACGTATACACTAGAAATGATAATTTGTAAAGTGTTTTATTTAGTCATTTTTTTTTCAGAAATGTTTCGTGAGGAACGCAATATATCTACATTTAATTTTTTTGTATTTCGAAGGCGTGTTCCGCCAGTAGAATCTAGAACCATTTCATATCTGGTGTTGGTGGAGAGGATCTCGGATAGGGGAAATGAACGTTATTAAGAATTTAAAGAGGCCCCCTTTGGATCCAAGTGTAGGCTTCACTTGGGTCTACTTCCTAGGCACTGCTGCAACGCGATGGGAACCTATGAAGTGCGGAGTACTGTCTTCTCTTCAATCGTTAGGTAGTTCAAAAATTTTGTATTTTAAGCTCTAAAACATAATCTATATAAATATTTGTTTTTTTTTATAGCTTAAAGCCGTATTCCATATATAGCAGGGTAGGCAGAGGAAGCCTTATGTAAAAAAACTCCGTTCTCTAATTTCTGTCCCATTTTCTGGACATTTTTGTTGAGTTGAGAGGTGGAACTTAACGCCGGCAATATTTCATATGATTAAAACATTTCTATAAAGGAGGTTTTTTCCGTAAATCTAAAGGGACTCCTGTTTAAATATTATAATATGTGTGTAGATACATTAATTTATTTAACAAAAATATTAATTTTGTAATTGGTATACAAAAATTTTTTAATGAAAATTTTCAATAAATAGTTTCACGTTCAATCCCGCATATAGCAGGGTTGGCAGAAGAAAATTAATATCAACACACCCCGTTATACTTGTAATAATGATGTTTTAACGTATTTCAAAGGTGAAGTCGCTATTATTTTAGAATGCTGTTAATCAATATGTTTTAGGCGAAAATTAAAACGATTATATATTTTTTATTTAATTATAATTTCGTAACTGTAACGCGACGATTATGGGTTCTATCTCCACTTGGGAGAATGAATTGTTATTTGTTACTATTTTCATTTTCATCATTCAAGGCAAAAGCCCCGCGTGAAATCCGCCACTCAACACGCAATGCCTCGAAAAATTCAGCGGAGAGTGGGGAACGGAGTGTCTTAATACTAGGTTCCCTCTGCCTACCGTGCTTTATGTGAGATATAACATGAGGCTGATTTTTTTTCATTTTAAGGTCGAAGCTATCATAGCATATTGGGAGACTGTCCATTTGGAAACGGTTTAACCACGCGACGGTTATTATTTGTTTTCCATATACATCTATTTTTTTTACTTAAAATTCGTTCTTTTTATGGTCTATTTGGAAAAACGGCGCCACATAATATACAACTAAAACGAGCACAAAAGATAGAACACAGTGGCTTATTACATACTAGGCTAGGCTCTTTTATGCACAATGCGGCATATAATAAACATATACATAATTTGCATAGAAAAAAAATGACAAATTTTAAATTGATTATGTTTCAGCTTCACGCTTTATCCTGCATATAACAGCGTAGGTGGAAAGAATCAAGTGTTCAAGCAGGACTCTCCTTTTATTTGATTTATTTTACTTTACGTATGCATTGGAATTAGAGTGTAAATATGAAAATAATTCATCCCCGAGTAGGAATTGAACTCACAACCTTTCAAATCCTTATAAAGTGGTTATCCCACTGGGAATTTAGTAGTAAAATTAAACGTTTCTAGCTCATTTATGAGTTAGGGGACATTGTCGGTTGTAAATAAATAATATGAATCGATCTGTATTATCTTCGTGTTAGCTTTTAATAGAACACTGTGTTTTAGTTGTAATTAATGTATTTAAGAAAGTTATTTTGAATTTAACTTGATTTGTTTAATTATTGATTTTGTATAATATATTGTTTCACGTTTTAACCCGTATAACAAGATATAAGCCTGTGATACGACCTTCCTTTTTTGTCCAATTTCCTCTTAATTCTTGAGGCATATCATGTGAATTGGCGGAACTTAACACCACATTTTGTCTATCAAAGTGGGGAAATGGGAAATCCAGTTTTTGATTTGCGCATAGAAATTACGATAAATCCTTTCTCCTAGTGCTCCCCTACACTCCCTCGTCTACCTCCATGCTAAATTTCTATATTTTAAGTCCAATAGTTTCGTCTGTGCGCTGTCTGTCCGTCACTCAGTAACAAAATAGTTGTAATTCTTTATATGGATATGCAAACAAATTAATTTAAAGTTACATGATAATATTATAGTTATTTTCTAAATAAGTTAATATAGTTTCATATGTTTTATTTTTCTTTAATTTTTGTATGAAAAAAGTTTATTTATTTTATATTATACTTTGCCTATTTCATTTACTGTCTATATAATAACGGTTGTGTGTTAGATTCCTTGAATGAATTTGGTAAAAAAACCAAACGCAGTTGAGTTCCGCCGCTCAACGTACCTTGTCTCAAAAATATATGAGATACAGCTAATGTCATTTAAATAAGTAAAAAATATAACAGCGTAATACCAATTTAAAAATAATTCAATATGGCTTTTAATTTTGAAATAAACCAATAAATATTTTAATATCATCATATTTTAATATGATGATAATTCTCATAACTTAGGTAATATAACAAAAAAATATAATATTCTTCTTCATAAAATGAAATTGAACAAAGAAAAGTTATTTAAAATGTCAATTTACTTTATTTTCATCAAAACCAACAATATATATTTATGTAAAGATTTAAAATCCTTTTCGCTCCTATGTTTTAGTTTCTTATTAGAATCTATCTCAGTTAGAATTTTTTTTCTGTCTAATAATATGTACAAATGTAGAGAAATTAAAAATTTAAATTATATGATTCAAAAATTCTACAATTAATAGTAGAGACAATAGTACAATGTAGTTAACGAACTAAAACCATTTTCGTTAAATAGCAATTAATGTTTTTTGCTTAAGATTAAAATTAAAACTAAATTTTAAAAATATATTAGACTTACGGTACTGTTAATGCGTTAAACCGACGGTCACAGCATCACTATCACAATAAACAATTCACACAAAGTTCAACACACGGCTATACACAGTTGCCAAATAAAATTTGCTAGCCAAAAACCTTAATAACTTGGGAGAGCGCGGGCGTGTATATCTATAAAATAACAATCGACTCTATCAAAACGGGTACAGCAATTAAACAAATCAACAAACAATTTGTATTATTGTAGCACGTGGCGTCATTTTTTAATCTCTATCACGTCACCGATGTCATTTTCGATCACATACATACTAATGTCCGATATAGTAGTTATTTATCAGCACAGGCTCCACCGTTCACTATACGCGAATAACAGTCATTTCGGAAAAACAGTCAACAATAAAAAAAAATCAACGCACACAACCACAAATTTCTGTGCAATTAAAGATAATGTTTGAAGATTTTAATAGCGCACCCCTCCGCAGTAACCCGACACAACCAACTCCCGTTGAATTTAAACACTTAATGATCGGTTCGAAGGAAATTGTCCGAGAAACGAACGGCCCAAGATATAGGTTTCTCTTTCTAATTAGTTCCTAAACACGCCGCTTGTATAGGGATCGTGGCGCCAGTGTCGTTTTGGAGGCGGAGTGTGGTTCTGGGTGGGACACCATGGAGGAGAGGCATGTCTAGCATTGGTTGGATGGTATGGCGCGATTTTTTCAACTCTACATGCACAGTGTTTCGGTTGGTAAAGCGAGATCGATTGTAGAGCTTAGGTTGCCATTATATTTTTTATGGGTATTTTTTGACTGTGCCCGGCACTTAGTAACCTGTTATGGTGGCCACGCCCAACTGTGTCGTAGAACGTGCGGAGACGGCTCTCCATAGAGACTTCGGCCGTAGGCTTTTCGTATTTTTTTTCGGGGTGCTCCTTTTTTTTTAGTGACGGTGTCTTTGATTTTGTGTTGTGACTTCTTTTTAGATTTCTTTAGTTTGTAAGTATGTTGTATTGGTAAATAATAAATCTGTCTATGTGTATGTATGTACCTTTTACATTTTTCCATTAGATGGTATGCATGTTGTTGGAATTTTTATTGTTTTATTCTTAGAAAATTATAATTATACGTAATTCTTTTATAATTTTTTTTACACGGTAGCACCTCGATATATGTCAAGGACTTGGTCAATGTTATCTTATATCTACATCTCTATTTAAATATATTACAGTTCTGATTCAACCTATCGAGTTATAAATTTTGTACAACCAATGTTAGTTATTAATGTTATGTCATATATATATTTTTTTATAAATATCTTCTATGGACATAAATAAATCCAATTAGAACTAGATATAGATCATTCTGAAGTATATAATTAAGTAAAATATTAATAAAAAACCTTTTTAGAAACTTGTTTTTTTTTCTACTATATAGTCTGTAGATGGTTGTTTTTCATGGTATTATTGTATATTACAAATCAAGAATTGCTATTTGAGACTTATTTTAGAAAAATTGTGCTAAAATTTCTAATCCACCATTTTGTTACGGCGGCCATTTTGAATAAGCAATAATATTGATTATATATAATTTTATTGTCATATAACCTGTCGTAATCCAAGTTCCAGTTCAATCGGTCACTGAAAAGTGGATCAAATTGAGCTTGCAAGATATCATATACACATGCTATTACGGCGAAGTGAAATAAAATCGTATAAAAATTAAATAACCTAATGAATATAAGCTTAAACTAATATAGAATCAAAAGCATAAAATTAAATTGTTCATTTTATAAGAGTAGAATTAAAAGCAAACTGTTTTATTAATATTTAATTTCAGCAAAATTTTTTAGTAATATTTAATATTAAGTGTAAATATATCTATCATCTGACCATCACATGTACAAGCGGGTTCGATTTCTATTTGAGGGTATGAATTATTTTCATTTTCTCGCTTTGGTAACAAGACAAGGCGCGGCGTTGAGTCCCGCTGATTAGAAGGACTAAACATACAATGTCATGAACGAGAGCGGAAAATAGGGAACGCAACAAATTGCGTTAACAAATTAACATTAGGTTCCCTCTAACTAATCTGAGCGATACAAAGTAAAGAATAATCCATCATCAACATATCATTTCTAGTAGGTATTTATGAGTTTTAAATGTTGTATTTTTTAACAAAATATTACCTACTGAGCGAATGATTATTTTTATTATATTTCTATTTTTGTATTATAAAAATATAAGCTTCAACACTATATATGTAATAGTATTTTTATAAAATCATTCAATATATCATAATGTGTCAATTAAAATATATATGTTAATAATTTAAAAAACTTTGCATATAACATTAAAAAATATTTTCAACATATAAACATATATTTTAATTAATTCATATAATTATAGTATCTCAATCGTGTTAATATATTTAAATAAAAAAAATTTAGAACATAAAAAAAATATTTAGATAAAACTGTCGTTACGCTTTTCCAATCATAAGTAGAGCAAGACCACTATTGTAATATTAAATAAAAAGTCCAGTATTTTCCCATTTCCGTAGAGATTTCGAGAAACCTTTTGTCTCCCCTACCCTCCCCAACCTACTCAGATGTCAAATTGTAACATTTTTTAGCCTCACGCTGTACCCCGCACACTGCGGAGTAGACAGTGAAAATCTAGCATAAAGACACTCTGTTCCCCATTTTCCACCGAACTCTGGAGGTGTTGCGTTCTGAGTTACGAAACTCAATGCCGCAATTTGTCTCAACACCAGAGCGAAGAAATTAAAATATAATAAATTTAAATAAATATTTCAGTTTTTCTAGTGGGAATCACTCAAAATGGAAGTTTCATATATATTCTATACATATTTTTATTTTTTAATATGTCAATAAAAGGGGCATTCATCCTGTATCGCGCATATAACAGAGTAGATAAAGAGAACCTAGTGTTAAGTCCCTAATTGTCCAAACTATTTTATAGCATTCAGAATGTTTTATTTTCTGTTCAATTTTTTTTATTTAAATTTTAAAAAAATCATGCGGCTGTATCAACGTAGCTTAAAAAGTTAGGAAATTCACACATGAAATTCAATTGAAGTAAAGAATTTATCCAGCTACATTCAAGTAATTTATTTAAAAAATAAATAATATCTGAGGTCAGTAATGGCGCAGGGGTACAAGCAACTCAACACACAATGTTGTAATTCCTCTAAAAATTTGTTCCCTTTTCAGCTCAAAGCTAAAAAAAATGTTACCCGTAAGCAAATTAAATATTTAAAAGAATTACATAAAAAATGAAAGAGCGAATGGACCGAAAAATCGAACCTGCTTCTCTCGGAAACCGACGCTTTGATCACCTGGCCCTTATCTAGCTACGTCACAACTCTTAGTAAATAATTCAAAGATTAGAATAACACTTTAAAAATATTTTAAAAGAAATATTATAAAAAAAACACATTTTTACAATTTCTTGTGAATAAATTATTTATACATTCTTGCTTACTAGGCACTACCTACTACTTTTCATTTAATTTTTACGGTGGATTTATATTTTTATGTTAACAGTCTCTATATAAAAATTCTAAATAAACTAAGAAATAAATTTGTTTTAAAATTAATTAATTAAATATTTATATATATTTGTATTAAACTTCTATACAACAGTACGGTTACAACACCGTATATTCCATTCTGTTTAATACATCAAGGGGGAATCGAACCCCCACCTAAAAATCAGCCTTTCATCGTCCAGCCTACAACAATTACGTCGAATAACTAAAATTAATGCACCGATCTTTTACGGAACGGAGGGAAACAAAAACGTAAAAAAGAAACCGGTTGACTTTTCATAATGATCAGAGAAAATGTAAATGCATGAATCGTAAAAAGTAAAACAATCAGTATTACATATTAGCACCGGTCCTGTAATATGAATAATTAATATATATATATAAAAATATAAAAACCTCGTTCGCTTTGTGACTGACAGACAAAACGAAACGACGTAACTTCTGGGCTCAGTCGGTTAATATTTGGCATTGGTTAGTATTTGATATTAATAGGGCTTCAAGCTGTGTCCCACACATAGCAGGGGAAACTTAGTGTCAAGACACTTCGTTATTGAGATTGCCGCCGAATTATTGAGATATGGTGTGATGAATTGCGGAGCTCAACACCGCGCTTTGCCTGGTCGCCAGCGCGTAGAAATATTAATAAATAATAATTCATTCTCCAAAGTGCGGATTCAACCCATAACCATCGCGCTTACAATTCGCATTCATCGAGGGTTTCTCAATTTTTTTGTAGAAACGAAAATCCCTACTTTTTCATGTTACATATAAAGATCTACTTAAGCACTTTCGTATATTATATATCAACATAATATTATGTTAATTTAAAAATAACCACGTAATAGAACACAAATGCAATTGAGTGTATTAAATAAATAAAACTTCGTGAGACTGTGAAAGGGACGGTTGTGGGTTCCATTCATACCCGGGGAAAGATTTTTTACTTATTTTTGGCAAAGCAAAGTACAGTGTCAAATCCTCTCATCACGTAATGTCTCGAAAATTCGGCGGTGCGTGGGGAACGAAGTGTCTCAACACAACGTTCTCTCTGCCAAAAAAAATAAATAATCAAAATTAAAAAGAAAATAAATAAATAATCGCGTTGTTCAACCAGACGAAGCCGCGGGCCCGTCGCTAGTTCTTTATAATTGTACTTGGACAAAACAAAAAAGTAATTACAAACTAATAATACAATGAACTTCCCTTTACTTAAAAGGTCTTGCGGGTTTTGTACGAATTGAAATATAAATATAACGCCATGGTGGCGCAGTAGGGAGCTTACGTAGATGCTTGAATACACGCGGGGGTTGTGGTTTCGATTCCTATTTGTGGGATGATTATATCTAAATTATAGTCATTTTCTGATTTATTAGACAAAATGCAGCGTTACGCTCCGCCACTTCATACTCAATATCTCAAAAAAAAATTAATTACTTGGGAAGCGGAGTGTCTTAATAGACTAGATTCCTACTGCCTACCCAGCTATGTTTATTAATCTGTTTTTTTAAACAATTTATTTTTAGATAAAGCGCAGTGTTGTGTTCCTCCAATCAACAATAACAGACATACGACAAGGACAGGACGTGAACCTCGAAATTGTTATACAAATATATACATAATTATATTTCCATTTTTAGTTATTAAATTCAATACATCCTTTTACATTTATTAATTTCACATTAATTTTCAACTTCCGTTGATAGTAATCCATATTTAGATAAGATAAGGCTTCGCTTCGTATATTTTTTCCTTTTCTATATATATGAAACTTCGTTTTCTGAGTGACTGACAGACAACACACAAGCGATACTACTGGACTTCGAAAATTTAAGTTTTACATGCAGGTAGGCTAGAAAGTATAGAGGAGTACTAAGCGAGGATTTCTCAAAATTCCTACGAAAACGGCAAAACCCGGGATTTGCGATGTTAAGTCATAAAATCCAGAGATCAGTTGTGGCGAAATGGCGCAAGCGTGCGACTGGCAACGCGACAGTTTGTTGGTTCGGTTCTCTCTCGAAGAAATGAAATATTTAATATATTGTTTTCCTCGCTCTGGTAATGAGGTAAGGCGCGACGTTTAGTTTTACCAATCAACACGCAATGACTCCAGACTGCAGTAGAATGTCTTTAAATGGGTACCTTAACCCAAGGTGCCCAGGTTCCCTCTGCATACCCTACCCAAGCAAAGTTGCAGGTGAAGATTAGTTATTTATGAACGTGATGACAGTATGATAAACTACTTGAAGCCATTTTCTTTTTTACTTCCGCTCTTCCAATAAAATGTTTATGTTATAATTATGATAATTTCAATGTTACAATTAGTACTGAATATACATTTATTATATTTGAAATATAAACGTAGTGTAGGTTCAATCTCTATTAAGGGAAGAGGCTGGTGTCTTACGAGTGACACCAAGAGAATAATACTTTATTTATGTATAAATTGTATATCTCCCTTTAAATTTCCATATATGAGAATTTAAAATATTCTTCTTTTATTTTAATTTTTTGTAGTAGTAAAGTATATATTGTGGTATATTATTGTAGATACGTATACTCAGTTAGACCAATTCACGGGTCTTAAATATTTTAAGATTCAATATCTTTTTCGTGGCGATAACTAGGCGTTATAAGTTTGTCTTTGTTTTTTATTTAAAAAAAAAGTATTAATACTTCCCTTTTAGTTTGAGACGCAGTGAATTTGTTTACCATATTGGTGTTACCAATTGTTTCTATATTTAACATGTAATATCTCTAAGATGAGTTCCAGGTTTTAACATGTACCATCACCATCAGCCTGTCCTCGTCCACCGGTGGGTATGGGCCTCTCCAAAGGCACTCCAATGAACTCCATCTTCAGTTGCGTATGTCATAATCCCATCTAGCTGTCTTAGGTCGTCCACATGTTTGCCGAGGCGCGGTCTTCACTTTACACCAATTTTACCCAGCGGTCAATATGGAGGATGAAAAAACGGGGAGAAACATGGAGAAATCGTTTTTTATAACTTCACGCTGTATTTCGAATATAGCATGGTGCCGTATATAGCTCCGTGCCTCCATCCGTAGTAGGAATCGAACCCAGAATCGTTGAGATGGCAATGCCATGCCGGCACGCCGGTACATTTACCCAATCCAAATACAAAGTACTAATAAAATAGTAATATCAATGTAACATATTGTGATAATATAAATTTATTTCCTCTTGTAATATAATGAAGAGCCTAACTAATGGCTGCTATATAGCCAACTTTATTACTAAACTTGGTTATAAATTGTTTTAATATGTATTTTAAATCGTATTATATTGAATATATCAGCTTCACGTTCTATCCCGCACACAGTAGGTTAGGCACAGGGAACCTAGTGTTAAGACACTCCGTTCCCCACTTTACGTTCAACTTTTCGAGGCATTCATACGGTACTCAACGCTGGGCTTTTCTCTAGGTGAAGTGTGAAACAAAAATATTAATGAACAATAATTCATTCCCCAAGTGAGGATCGAATTCACAACCGTCGCGTTACTGTCACAGCTTGTGCCCTTTTGCCGCGACGGCATTGTATATATTATATTAAATATAACTATTATTCTTATAGAATAATACAGAAAAATATTGACTTATAATTTATTTAGATAAATAAAGTGTTTGGTCACTATTTTATTAACACGATTTTATTCTTGGTCTTCTTAATATGTAACTATGTAATGGAATCTACGAATTGCAACCGTTTGTAATACTAAGGTATAGGATACTTCTTATAAATTTTTAATATGTATTTTTTTAGTTTTAGTCTATATAAAGCTTCCTGTGAGGATTGCTTATTTTTTAAATCGTCAAGGATTGTGTGGGAGTTTTGAAGATTGTCGTATTAAAATCGAAATTAAATAATTTTATAAATATAAAGTTACATACATGCTTCACTTTTTGAACGTCAAATAATTAACCACCAGTTCAC